>JASDQU011403051.1:44925-71261 GCA_032191745.1 Picea mariana
TTAAATGCAAATGTTTAATTATTGGCATTTCCAATTTTAGATATTGGGTACTGCGCTACTTTTAAATATGGTTGCTATATACACGGTCATTTCAGTTATCGTTACTTTTATATATTTTCCTTTCCAATTATGATGTCTTGTTGTTCTTCTTAATTCCCACGTCATATACATATGTGAGGTGGTTTTACTGTTGATATGTGTTGGGCGTTTTAATATGTGCTGTTATCAACGTTTATTGACTTATGTAATTAATGGTTACCTTGATTATCGACCCCTTTAACATTGCTATTTGGCCGTTCTATTTATACTTAAAAGGTGTCATTGAAAAAAAAAAAAGGGTGAGTCGATGTACTGCCTTGTCTATTAAGAGGTACTTCATATTAGAATAGGCATGTTCGACATTTTAGACATCGAATAGTCTATAATTGTTATAACTGCGGTCATTTGTTGATGGACATTTTAGGGTTTATATTAGGTTTAATTCCGGTCACTTTTGTTTTTAAAAATGGATAATTTATGGTTTATAGTATGTTATACTACGGATATTTATGAAGCATTGGCAAGTCGAATTGACCACTAAGTCCTTTAACCTGAAGGAATATTTAATATAGATGGGTTAAACATGATGTCCTTTAAAACCTAATGTTGGAATATTATTAAACTTATGTCAATTTTAGAACATGGATTTTTGTCATTATCAGGTTAAATCTTATGGTATATTATAGAAACGCCCCTTTTACTCGGTTGGGGTATATAGTATGTCATTGATAATTCATATAGTCTTAATGCTTTTCCATATAATGACCTCCTTAGTAATCAATATTTCTTTATTCATTTTTAAATTGTTAGTTGCCACACCCTTTTAGACACCCTTTTACTGTCATGAATTTTTATTTTTAGTTGCCATTTTAAATCATGATGTGTGATGTTGGTTTCCAAATGAAGTGTTGCCATTGCTGCCCTTGAGGCTATATTGTAGATTAGATGTGAAGTTATGTTGATTTATTTCATTTATGAAGCTATTCATAGGTTGACAATCTATATGCTTACCTGTTATTATTGTTGGCTAAGTACGGTCTCGAAATAAGTATCACCATGTCTTTTAACACCCTTGTCAATTTCGATTATTCAAGAAACTATGGCATTAATAGGGTTATATTATATTCTTGCCCCTTCTAATTAGGATATCCTTTTCAAGTATGGTGTATATTGTTAGTATATGTTTAATTGAAATCTAATTGATAACGTTAAAGCGCAATGTTAATAATGTTTACTACGACAATAATACTAGTTAGTTGCATTGCTAATAATTGTTAAGTTGAATAAAAGCATGGTGTATATTGTTAGTGTTGTTTAATTGAAATGTAATGATAACGTTTAAAGAGCAATGTTAATAATGTTCACTGCAACAATAATACTAGTTAGATGCATTGCTAAAAATTGATTAAGTTGAATGCCTTAATGATGTTTTAACGCAATATTGTAAGGTCATGGTAGGTATGGTATTAAGCTTGGAGGCAAGGTGAGATAATGGACAACGCGACTAATATTCATTCACGGAGGAGTCTTAGACATTGCCTTGTCAGTTATTTAACGTTCGTTGTCCGAGACCTTGTCGTGCGCCTTCCGTATGGGGCGCACTTGCTCTTCTTGGCTATTTTTGCACTTGACTATGGTCAGTTGGTTTCTTGGTCCGTTGTGTCGGGTGGGATGTAGAAACCTCCAGGTTCCTCAGAAAAGTCGCCAGCCCTGAGACCTTAAATGGTTAAAGACGATGGGAAACCGGGATTGAGCGTTGCTTATGTGTCTTGGAGGTCCTAACCTTGCAGGGTAGGAAAGGCAGGAGGTCAGTCGTATTTAGTGGTCAGAATTACCTTGAGCTGAGTGTCTGCAGTGCGCACCCTTTCCTATGGTTGTGTTGTGATGGTTGTCATCGAGGCGTTCAGTGTTCTTGTGATGAACCTCGTGTTGAGTCTTGTTGTTAGTCAAGTGTCATCGTACAGTTCACTGTGTTGCTACTTCCACACACGCACACACCTTCAACACAAAAATAAAAAATAAAATTTGCACCCATGTACTAGAATGGTTGTCGTAACGAGGCGGTTCGTTACATTTGTTAACACATAAATTTTCATGTTATTTATTGTTCTTAGTGAGTTGGTGAACCATTGAAATATAGAGATTTGTACATGAAATGGAATGCTTAGGATGAGTGTTAGGTCAAATCCAAGAATACTACTAAATATGAAACATGAAATTTCAATTAAAAGACTCATGACCCTTCTATGATTTGGTTTTGTAGTGTAGTTACTTTAAATTTCAAAGATATACGGAAAGGCTTGTGAACGCAATGGAATCCTCAATGTTCAATCAATTTATTTAATAGATATATGCACAGTTTAAATGTATTTAATAGATTATGTAGAGATATTTTTGTAATGTAAATTTCTATAAAATTTCAAGGATATATGTATAGGGTTCATGAATGCAAAGGAATCCTAGAAACCTCCATGTTTGATCCATTCATTTAATAGATAGTGCAAATTCATCATAATGGTATTTAAGCCACAAAACCCTATATTTATTTTATTATTATAGTGTATTTCACTTAGCTTAAATCATTTGTAAATTGTTACTCACGAGCCTTTAAGTGAGGCGCTAGAATGAGCAAATTGTATGGTTAAAATAGAACATGTGCACCTTGAATTTGTAGAGGGGTGAGAAAGATGTAATTGTTTCCTTCCTCCTTGTAACATATAGGATGTATTAAGATTGTTAATTAATTTCAGGGTTAGTACTATAATTGGAATTGTCCAAACTCACAATTGTATGATATCAGACTCTTCGATCTGATAAGTCTAGTCGCTCTGTATATAAGTCTATGTGTGTGATTAATTTTGGTGTAAAGAATCCAGTGCCGTATCAATAGTCTCGGGCTCTTTAAAGGTAGAGTTCCCACCACTGCAACCTCCTAACAGAGATTACTAGTTTCTGCCTGAGTAGTCGACCAGGATCCTATCTGACATTCTCTCTCTCCGGAGCAGAGAACTAAGATTAAACGCCCTGCTTTCCTGTGCAGAAATAGTAAAATCTACTACTATGGATTGCTCCATATGTGTTCATACTGTACATAACACAGTATGTCATTTAATGCTTGCAGTTACTTATTGTGTGCCTTATGTCTTCTTGTTGTGATCATCATGGTTGTGTCTTGTTAGTTGTCAAGTGGCGACGTAGAGTCAAGTGTGTCTGTTTTCTTTTTTACACACGTGCACACACCTTAAACAAAAAAAAAAAATTCACCTGTTATCTGATTTGTTGTCGTAACGAGGAGGTTGTTACAACTTATCCCTTAGGGCTAGTCACCGAAAAAGGTGTTTCGACATTTTGGAGATTCGATGATCAGGGAATCAAGAGAATAGGGAATTCTCGACATCCGAGATCAGAGAATCCCCAAACCCAGAATTTAGTCAGGAAAATCCACGGTTGAGTACAGAAGATCGTTCAAGTGAAGAAAGGACCTGTGGATCATTGTGAGCAGTGATTCTTGTGGGAATCGAAAGAGCCAATTCGGCTCAGTTGGTGATTGAACGATCCTATAAGCGGACGTAGAGTTCTTCTACATCTACACCATTCAGCCTAGAACTCACCTTCTGGTTCCACCTACACCCAGTTCCAATCGATGATGTGAGTAGGATCATGAACATAATTTTTCAACAAGGATACATGAAATACGTTTCGAATTTTTAGATTAGCTGGAAGTGCAAGTTGGTATGCTATGGTTCCAATTCGCGCTAGTATCTCGAAGGGCCCACAAAACCTTGGTGCCAACTTGGCACATTTTCTGAATTTTAGTGAACTCTTTCAGACTTTGACTTTTAAGTAAACATGATCTCCCACTTGAAACTCCAAGTGTCTTCTTTTTTGGTCCACATAAATTTTCTATCTGTCCTGTGCCTCTTTCAAGTTATGTTGTACCTTTCTTACTATACTTTCCATTTCTTAGAGAATATATGGTCCAAACATAAGTCTATCAACCGGTTTGTCCTAGCTAATTGGAGTCATACACTTTTTGTTGTACAATACCTCGAAGGGGCTCAACTTAGCCAAAGTTTGGTACCCATTGTTATATGCAAATTCTGCCAGATGTAGGTAGTCTTCCCACTTGCTCGGTTCTGTTCTTACATACATGCAGAGCATATCATCTACAATTTGATTTGTCCTTTTGGTCCGTCCATCCGTTTGTGGATGATAACTCATACTGAAATTCAAATTAGTATTCATCCCTGCAAACAATTCTTTCCAAAAAGCGGATGCGAATTTTACGTCTCTATCCGAAATCACCATTTTAGGAATACCATGCAGTCTAAAAATTTATTTCATAAATATTTCAACAATGTTTATAGCTTTAAAAGTAGACTTTACAGGAATAAAGTGTCCATACTTACTGATTTTATCAATTACAACCATAATAGAATCATTATGTTTTTGAGTTTTAGTCAAATGTGTAATAAAGTCCAGCGATATGGTCTCGCATTTCCATTTTGAGACTAGAAATGGTTTTAATAGACCAGTTGGATGCTGGTGTTCATCCTTTCCCTGCTGACAATATTGGCACCTAGCCAAGAACTCTGTTATTTTTCCCTTCATATTAGGCCAATAAAATAATTTCCTATGTGTTGTTATCATTTTCTGGTATCCTGGATGACCAGAATACGGTTTCTTATGCACTTCCTCCAAAACTGTTATCCTTAGCTCTGCCAAATATAGTATGTAAAGTCTGTTCTTGAATCGTAATAGACCATTTTTATCGATGCTCGGATCAATTTTGTCTGAGTTTTCTATAGTGTTTTTTAATTCTGCCACTAACTTAGTTTATTTTTCGTTGTTAATACATGTTGTCTGAATTCTCTATTACAGATCACTTTCTTCTCTACTGACATTTATCTTAAATAACCCATGGACTCATCTTCTTAAAGCATATGCTACCTTGTTTTCTTTAACCTTGATATGTCTTACCTCAAAGTCGAATTCACTCAAGAAGTCTAGCCACCATTCTTGCCTTTCATTAAGATCTAGATGACTAAACAAATATCTCACAATGCTATTATCTATCAGTAATAGAAATTTCTTGCCCATTATGTAGTGTCACCACATTCTTAGGGTGTGTATTATTGCTACCAATTCTAAGTCATGAGTGATGTAGTTTCTCTCATGGTCCTTTAATTTCTGGGATTCATAAAAAATAACGTGTCCTTATTGAGTTAGGACACCACCTATTCCTTCTTTACTTGCATCAACATAGAGGGTGAAGTCTTTATCTGGGTATTCTTGTTATAAAATGGGCGCGGTTGTTAATAATTATTTCAACTTATTAAAATGGTTTTGATGCTTATGTGACCAGTTGAACTTGGTCCCTTTCTTTTGTAACGATGTGATAGGGTAAGCTATTTTTGAAAACCCTTCTATAAATCTGCGGTAATATCTGGTGATTTCCATGAATGATCGGATATCTGCTACATCCTTAAGTATTGACCATTCCATGATGGCTCTTATTTTCTCAGGGTCAAATGCAATTCCTTCTGCAGAAATCACATGTCCTCGGTACTGTATTTCCTTTTAATAAAAATCACACTTATCGAATTTAGCGTACAATTTGTGCTTCATCAAAGTTTGCAGAAAAATTCTTAAGTGTTTTTTGTGTTCTTCTTCTGTTTTAGAATAAACCAGAATATCATCTTATCCAAGTATTGACTAAAAATACTGTTCATTAGACACATGAACGTGGATGGTGCATTAGTGATTCTGAAATATATAACTATGAATTCATAGTGTCCATATCTTGTTTGAAAAGTTGTTTTACTTGTCTTCATATTTTATCCTAATTTTGTGATAACCAGATCGTAAATCCAACTTCAAAAAGATCTTGGCCCCGCCTACTTGATCTAACAAATCATTTATCCTAGGTAAGGGGTACTTGATATTAATATTCATTTATTTTAATTGTCTATAATCGATAAATACTCTTAGAGTACCATCTTTCTTTTTCACAAAGAGGATTGGTGCTCCCCTTGGTGAAATTCTCGGCCTGAAATATTCTTTGTCCAATAATTCCTATAGTTGGATTTTTAGTTTTGTCAATTCTGGCAAACTCATTCGATACGATGCTTTAGAGATAGGGGCTGAACCAGGTAGAAGGTCTATGGAGAAGTCTATTTCCCTTCTAGGGGGTAATTCAGGTATTTCATCAACAAAACCGTCTCTGAATTACCATAGAACAACAAAGTCTTCCAAGTTGGGCTTATTTTCTTTTTCTAACAGATTAATTATTTGGACAGCGTATACTTGACAACCCTTTCTCATGCATTTCTTGAATTGCATTGTTGAAACTTGTCTAACTGATACTGGTTTTGGTATACCTTGGTCTATTCTAGTAGTGTCATAAATGTATTTATACTTAAGTGTCTTTGCATAAAAATCTAGTACTGCTTTGTTCTTTTCCACCCAATCCATTCTGAAAATCACATCATATGATCCTAGTGGAAGAATGTTCAAATTTGTTTTTATGTTTTGACCATCTAAACTGAACTCAAAATCAAAAATAAAGTCGACCACTTTCCTTTTAGTTTTTGTTTCTAATTTTACCAACCATGATTTTGTGTGTTTCATCCTCTTAAGTTTATTTGACTCTACTACACCAAGAGAGATATAACCTAATGTAGCTCCAGGGTCAATTAAAATGGAAATTTGATCATTTTTTTTTATTTTACCTTCAATTTCCACCACCGAGGACTAGTGGTTAGCTTGTCAGCCATCCACGACTGCATTTATCTGATGTAGGCTTCTACCCACATCATCCACCATCGAGGCTTCCTACAAATTATGAACAATAGTTTTGTTTGTTGTATTTACACATGGACAGTTTCTCCTTTAGATGTGGTTCTCCACATTCCAAACACTTCAATGGTTCATGAGGAGTGTCCCCAAACTTCTTCATTCCCAGATTTACTGGTTTACCACTGCCTTGAGTACTTAGATTATTGGAGTGAAAATCCTTTCTCGAAAATCTTTTTGTTGCATTCCAGTAAGAAGATGGTTGGTATCCCTTCTTCCACTGGTTCATTCGGTCTTTTTTCTTATCCTTCCAAGCTTTGGGAAAATATACCTGTTGTTTGTACTGGTCATAACACATTCATGCTTTCTTGAATACTTCACTCAAGGACTTGGGGTTTTCAAACTCAATCTATCCCTATAGGACTATGGTAAAAAACTTAGGAACTGTTGGAATTTTACCTTGTCCTCCCAGATAAAAGGTACGAACCTTAGTAATTCTAGGAGTTTGTTTATAAGATCCTCCATCGTCATTTGACCAAGTTGTAACTCATAAAATGCTTTCATTTTCCTTTAATAGTAGCTTTTATATAGGTATTGTTTCTTGAAATATTTCTAAATTCAGACCATTCCATATGTTTCTCTTTTAATCCCTTAGTCAATTTCAGATCTTTGCACCAAATGTTGGCTTTTCCTTTTAGATTGTAGATGGCCATTTTGACCTTCATATTGTTGGAATAGTTGTATATCTAGAAAAAAAAATTGATGTCTAATAACCATGCTTCAGATTCCTCCCCTATTCTGGATTCTCCATCAAAAGTAGTTGGTTTAGTTTTCTTAAATTCTCCTTCAAGGTGGTCTATGTGTTTTCTCTTTCTATCTACTTTTGTTTTGTCTTCAGTTGAAGGTGTACCTTTAGATGAATTGTCCCCGTTTTCTACTTTTGTCCCATAATTCTTGGAGGCCCTTTTGTTGTCCTCTTATTCATTATTATCATCCTTTGGGATTTTCTTTGTTACTATACTGCGTAGCAGGACTTCATTTATTTCCTGATGTTCATGGTGATCTTTCTTCAATTTCTCATTGTCGGCTTTGAAAACCTATAGCTAAACAATAAGATTCCTCATTGTTCCAGAACTTCAGTAGGTGAGCTTTCGTCACTATTATGTCTCTAATTTTCAGGAAGACTTTGTTCAGGATTCCCATCGATTCTGATTTCCCCGTCATCCTATGCTGCCATGATTAACACAAAACATAAAAATATTTTCTGTTTGCAACAATAAATGTTTATTAGTTTTATATAAAAAAAATTATATTCTTAAGTAAATTATATGGCCATGTTCAAGGTCCAAGTGTTGTAACCTTTTCTATGATACCATATGTAATGTATCTCAAATCTATCAAATAAAAAAAAAAATCTCATGAGTTAATTCTAAAAACATATTCATAATTAAAAGAAGGTAGGCCTTTATATTTCTTGTGTACACATGGAAAATTGTTGGAGTCCGGGCCGTTGCCGACTAACATTACTACCTAAATTACAATTTTGAATCAACGTTAAAAATGTGCATACTACACATTCCAATATTCACTTATAGTCCTAAAGTTATGTTCACCTTCATATCTATGTGAATATGTATTTAGACAATAGGCTTAGAAATACAAAATATTTTGGGACTTATGGCCCTAAGACTTATGTGTAAAATTAAACTCAAAACTACTTGATCAAAAGAACTTATGTAATAAGGATAATCGTAAAGGGTCAGGTTATACCCCTCTGCAAATTGTTTGAAATAACAACAGACCTTTTGAAAAACATTTTCTGATAAGGATGGTGATTAGGGTAAGTTCTCCGGGGTAAAATTGATGTACCAATTATTCTAGAACCAATTCCCCGTGCTAGTAACTCGTTCGACTCCACCCATTCCACATGATACTCCAAATAAACATTGTATTAATTGAGTTAGTATTGGTTAGGGTTAAAATATTCCATGAATCGAACAGGCACTTCTCTAATCCGTAACCCATTCAATGTGAAAGGTAGGGACAATTCAGATGAGAGTTAAACACTGGAAAGGACATTAATGGGGCATGGTGCATGCAAAAGTCGAGGCCATCACCTAACCCTTAATCCACTATGGATGTGCCAATTATACTTCATCACATGGCCCAACCCTTTTTTCATACTAGCAACATTCACTCTATGTGGTAAGGGTTCTTTAGGTTATAGTGGTTTTACTTCTGTCGTGAGAAGATTCCCGAAAACTTGGCTCTGCGACTCCCTTTTCTTAGTGAAGGGAAAGACAACTCGGAGGACTTCCCTGATGGAGGCAGTATCTTTACCCAACCTACTGGTAAGTTTCATACTATTGTTGTATCTCTGGTTGTGGATTTTCACCTGAGATTTTATCATCGAGGGATAAACCTATGCATTGTGACGTTTATACTAACTATTAGTAAGTTACTCCCTTATCGCCAAATCTCAAAGGAAAGAATTGTGGATTTTTCCTCGCTACCGGTAAGTAGCTTCACTATCACATTCCTACATGTTCAATATTCCGAAGAGGGATTGACACTTCATTCTTTTTCTTTCTTGGTGCTTCTAAGGGTTCTCGTAAATAGTTTTCCCTTTAGGGCTTGTTGTTTCCCCAGTCTTCTTCTCTGTTCTATATCATCTTTGGTACTAATTCTCTGCAAGACTTCTCTAGGGTGTCATTCTAGAAATTAAGTGGTTAGGGTGAGAACCACACTGTAAAAGAAATTTAATCGTATCTATGTTAATGAACTGTCAAATGGTAGCCTTTGATAACGTTGTTTGTCGTGGTTGGTTATTCTCCGTGTAATGTTTGAATATTGTTTTCTTAACCAGTTCTATTTATCCACCTCTATGAGTTCTTTCGACTCTACAATTTCCTCATCAAAATCTCGCAACTTCAAAGGAGAAGACCAAATAACATTTCCTAAATCCTACTATAGATCTCGAATTAGTGATATCTCTCGGGTTCGGAAGTCCCACCCATGAAACTGGTAAAAACAAGTTGGGGACCTTGTATGGACTTACCATGGTCTTATATTATGGAGAAGGGTGTCTGGATTATACCGTGTCAAATTAGTTTTCTTTAAAAACTGGCTCTAATATTTAAAATTAGGCATTCTTATATTGTATGTGTATTAACTTAATTTACCTTACGAAGATCATGTTTAGTGTGTTCTCTGTGACTCTTCTATTTCTCTATAAGTAAATTATGCCCCATTTACTATTTAATGTTTTCTCGAATTGGTGTCGGAACTCGTGTACAATTATGAAAATCACTTTCTTTCTTGTGAAGTCATTCTTGTGGATTGGATATAGTAACTAATGATGGAGCCTTGTTTGATGTGAGGGTACCCATCATATTGATCGATATATCTCCTCCCCTTAACGTCTGTTGATGGTTCACGACTAGGATTGGGAGCATACCTATGGAAATTCCAAGATAAGTAAAAATTATGTGAATTGATTACTTCGTTGTCTTGTATGGTTTATCAATTTTTGAGTTTGGTTTGATCTCTGTCTATAGATAAAAATAAAGAATGTATTGTCCTTTTGTATATTTGCATGGGTGTTGTGTTGGACAAGAATTCAGGCTCTCTTCGAGAAAGTATTCTGGTTTCCAATAAGAAAATCTCTTGAAGGATTTGGAGGAATACTGGTGATGTTGGGTTATTACTCCGATGTTCTTCTTTTAATCTTGTTGATACAAATCATTAGATGTATAGATCTTTAGGTTTTTAGTTAAAGGAATATTTTAATTTCCTTCTTTTTGTCTGGATGTTGTGGTTTACTTTACTAGTCTCTGTACTATAAACTTGTTTGAGATATTCGAGACAGATATCCATATTGTGAATTTATAGGAAAAGGCATACTATACATTGATTCATTTCGGACCCTTAATATTGAAATATTTATTCTTAAATTTCTTGTCTCAAGCATTGAAATTCTTTCATTTAGAGTAGATCGTGCAACAATTATATGCATATACTCCTGTATATATATATATATATATAATTGTATGGGTATCTATATATCTATTTTTATCTTAAATTTACATGAGTAAATCTTTCCTGCATTGTTAATGTAGAAATATTATATAGTCTAATTATATAATCCATGGCTATGATATTGTACATGTATAAATGAGTATAATAATCCTAAAATTCATTTCCAGATCTCTTTAAAGGTCTACACCAATTGAAATTTCACCACAAAATATGAATACTTAAAGGCATATGATCCCCATGAGAAGTGGAAATTTCTAGGATTGTATTTTGGGGATTTTCACAGTTAATTTATTATTTTATACAAGATAGATGTGCCCTTGTCATGATTGATTTTCAGTGGCTTTGTAATATCATTTACTATCCATATTCAGTTCTATTACTACTATAGATAATATACGTTGGTTTATAAACCCATACATGTATACATTGGTCATGTTACTACAATGGATCACACATACATCAGAAATATAGGTATATTCTTTAATAGAGTAGATGATTATTACAACAAAGAACATACATAAATCCATATAGGTGCATTCTTCAGTAGAATAGGTCATTCCTATAGCAGATAGTACACTATGATCCTGCAGATACCATCTTTAGTCGAACTGAATTATTTCTACCACAAGTAATCTATAGTAACCATTTAATTCTATGTAACACATATGACAGTCATATAATAATCTAGGATAGAAAACGTATACAATCGTTTCAATAGCACAAATACGAAAAGAGGGAAGTAGGGAACATTAATGAATTAGTTCATGGGAAAAAAAAATGGAACAACCATGTTCCTCCAAACTGTAGAACAAGGAAGCCAAATCGCTTGTCTAATTCACCCCCTAGCCTGACCATGAATCCATGAGGGAAAACTTGGAATTTCCTCTTCAACAATGTCTTCCTCTGTCAAAACCTTTTCTTGCTTCACACTTAGAAATTAGTTCTCATAACAACAAGTACTCAATAACTCTTTCCCTGCATACTAGGCAACATACTGCCTCCTCACATATGATTTATATGAAAACCATATTTTTTCCTAGGTCATTTTCCCTCCCTTCGGAATTTTTGCATCCTTATAAATCCCTGTTTTGGGGCTGTGAGTGGTCAAATCCCTGATTTTCCACCTGTAACAATCAACCCTGAGGTAGTTCCAACATGTTCCCCACTCACGGAGTCATGGTCAGTTGAATTTAACATGGTTGTTCCATTTGTCCTCGTGCAATAATTATAAAATATTTTGTTTTCATACAAGTGTCATAGTCAAATAGTTAGTTGGGTCGAATCATATCTATGTCCAACAGTCATAATAATTAATTACAATTTACCAAATTTGAAATTTGGAATTTCCATAAATGGCAAAAAATTTCCAAATTCAAATTTACCCAAAAAAGAATAATTTTCCTAACAATTTTCGAATTAAAAAATAATTTATTTTTTGGGATGTGACATTAGCATAGACGAACAAAGTACAATGTTAAATTTGAAAATTTTACCTTTGGAATCTTACGATATAATCATTGGAATGGACTGGTCAGAGAATCATAAAGTAATTTTAAATTGTTAAAAAAGGTCACTTATTTACAGAGATGAAAACAATATAGTTAGGATGATAGAAGGGATCAAAAAACTAGTTTTGGTTAGGCAAATATCAACCATGCAGTTTAAGAAATGCATGAACAAAGGTTGCAAATCTTATGTTGTTCAGGTAACTAATTTGTTAGAAAAGGAAAACAAACCTAGTTGAGATGACCTTACAGTCCTACATGGGTTTAGAGATGTATTTGTGGACAAAATACTAGAACGAACTACAAGAAGAGAGATAGATTTCTCTATTTATCTACTACCTGGATATGCCCCAATATTTAAGGCACCTTATAGAATGAATTTACCCAAATTAACACAACTGAAAATTCAGCTACAAGAACTATTGGATAAATAATATATCAGACCGAGTGTGTCACCTTGGGGAGCACCGGTTCTCTTCATTAAAAAGAAAGATGGGACTTTGAGACTATGCATTAACTATCAACAACTAAATAAGATGACGATCAAGAACAAGTATTCTTTACCAAGAATTAAGGACCTGTTTGACCAAGTGGGAGGAGAAAAGATCTTCTCTAAGTTGGATTTAAGGTCTGTTTATCACCAAGTGAGAATAAAAGATGAAGATATAAATAAAAAAACATTTAGACCATGTTACATACACTATGAGTTTTTCGTAATTCCATTTTGTCTTACTAATGCACCAACAACCTTTATGTGTTTGATGAATAGTATATTTAGTCAATATCTGGATAAATTTGTGTTGGTGTTTATCGATGATATTTTATTTTACTTGAAAATAGAAGAAGAACATGAAGAACCTAAAGAACATATGAAAATATTATTGTAGACCTTAAGGAAACACAAGTTGTATGCGAAGTTGGATAAGTGCGACTTCTACCAAAGAAGGAAACAATACCTCAAACATGTGATATCCAAAGAGGGAATTGCAGTTGATCCACAGAAAATAAAATTCATTATGGAATGGCCTATCCCTAAGGATGTAGCAGGAATCAAATCATTCATGGGAATTACCAGTTATTACAAAATATTTATCGAAGGATTTTCTAAGATCACATATACAATTGCATCCCTACAGAAAAAGGGAATAAGATTTACTTGGTCAAAAAAGTGTGAGGAGAACTTTGATAAATTAAAAGGGCTATTAACAACAACACCTATCCTAAGGGTAGAAGATCATGATAAACATTTTATAGTTTGCATGGATGCAAGCAAAAAAGGCTTCGGAGGTGTCCTAACACAAGATGGATGCGTCATTTGTTATGAATCACATAAAGTGAAAGAACATGAATTATGTTACACATGATTTTGAATTAGGAGTCGTAATTCATGCTCTGAAAATGTGGCAAAATTATTTAATGGGGAGAAGGATTCTGCTACTAACTGACAACAATGGTGTAAAGTATTTATTTAGTCAACTATATCTCAACGTAAGGAAAGTGAGATGGCTAGCCTTTTTAAGTAAATTTGATTTCAAAGTAAGACACATTAAAGGAAAAGAAAACAAAGTTGAAGATTCTGTAAGCCGGAGGACTAACGCAATTTATGAGATAATTGTTAGCAAAGAAGAAAATGACATCGAACAAAGAATAAAATCTGCAAGCTATAATTTCAAAAATTACATAAAACAAACAACAAAATTACAAGAAAATGCAGAAAAAATGAACAAAACATATATGAGTTTAGATAAAACTAGACTTATAAGGTTCAAAAACAGGTTGTACGTACCTAATTCTGTTGATTTAAAATCAACAATTCTTGACGAACTCCAAAAACAACCATCTTCTGGTTATCTAGGATACTAGAAAATGACATTGTCCTTAAGAAAATAATTTTATTGGCCTAACATGAAGAGTGAAACAATTGAATATTTATCTGAATGATTAGATTGTCAACATGTAAAGGTTGAACATTAGCATCCAACCGGTCTGCTAGAGCCTTTACCTATACCCAAATGGAAGTGGGAGATTATCTTGTTGGACTTCATCACAGGTTTTCCTAAGACTCAAAAGAAAAATGACTCAATTATGGCAGTGATTGATAAACTTAGCAAATCTGCACATTTTGTACCTATGAAGTCTACTTATAAATAATTTAATATCACTGAAATTTTTATGACAAAAATATTTAGATTGCATTGTGTAACATCCCACTCTTGCACACACTGAGCGAACTTATTCTTTGAGGAAACTTGGATGCAAGTGATCCGAGTCATTATACTATTGGTTGTTTTTACTATGATTATGATATATCTTTTATTTGATGATATGTTATTTTGTTGTATTTACATAGACATGTGTTATTGACTGGGTTCTCCTAAGTGTGCGGGAATCTAGACGTTGAGGATGCCGAGGCATCGATGAAACCTCTTGGACTCCAGGTTGAGTCAGGGAGTGGATTGTTAGGGTTTGAATGTTGATGATGTGACATATGTAATTATGATTTGATATTATGATGTTGATTTTTATTCATGACATGATTTGTTGATGGATGAAAGATGACAATAGCTTGCGGACCAGACTCACATTTGGAGTAAAGAGATCATGCACGAAAACCAGAGACATTTAGGGAGAGGTGTGGCAGCAGCCCTACCACAACCTACTAGCACTCTTGACATGGCTTGAACTGTAGGTTAACGATTACCTAATTAGATAAGACCCACAATGCCATGAGGAAAGAATGTGATAGTCGCTCACGATGATTCTAAGGGGCACACAATGAGGCAGGGTCTTTATTCCTTAGAGACCCTTAGTCTCCAACAAGATCACCTGACGGAATATTGACTCCAAGGGTTTGACGTCTACCAAATTCAGTCAAGAGGCGAGTGGAACCCTTGGAGCACATAGTGTATCTTGAAGGGAACGTCGCACAAATAAAATGGAAAGAGGAGAGTGGCACCCTTGGAGCACGTGGTGTGTCTTGGAGGGCACGTCACGATTTTAACTACTAAGTGAATAAACCTATTTCCTGGAAAAATATGCCTCCTTAGGACCTAGTCAACCTTAAAATGAATGATGTGATAATTAAATCTTAATAACCAAATTTCCCTTAAGAATTGTCACCAAACCTAGTGAATTGAAAACCTAGGTCTCATTAGAACCTTGGAACAAAAAAAAAATTATTTAGACATATAACAGGAAGGGGGTAAAGAAATTTCAAGAACTAATAATTAAAGTAGAAATTTTAATAAAGGTTTAATTAATAAAAGGGGTATTGGTTGTTTTTGTCTAAACCTGGCAATTCTGAACTTAGTTATAAAAATGGGGAAACTTTAAGAAAAATGGAAACTTAAAGAAAAGGGGGGAACCTAAGGAAAAGGGGAAACTTAAAGAAAAGGGGAAACTTAAGAAAAAGGGGAATGTCTAACTTAATAAGGAATCTAGCCTTTGGAAATTTCTATTTATGAACTCGAATAGGAATTAAGTAAGGTGTAAGTCATTTAAGAATTGTAGGGGAATAATGGGACACCGAGGAGCGTTTTTAGGAATAATTTTAGGTGGGTGAGGGAAATAGACATATTTAATTAGTTAATAAATTGATTTTCTTGTGAACCTAGGGGATCAGATGACATGTGTATGGGGGAGGTTTTTCAAAATTAATTAAATGAAAAAGGAATATAATGAGGGTTTTTGTAAACTAATGAATAATAAAATTCTATAAAAACAATGGCAGAGGAGGAGTATGGATCACATCTGGCTTGCATAATGTTATGCTGTCAAATTTCATCTTGATTGAAGTTTCTCTTGTGGGAGTTGGGATACCCAGCTCAGATGATGATTGGTAGCTCAACCTTGCAAGGTGAGATGAGTGCTAGCATTCTTTGGTATTGTGTGCATGGCCCATTTGCGGCTCGGGGAGCTCAGGGGAAGAACAGTATCCCTATCATTGGCTAGGAGGTACTAGTGAGGTCACATCAGTTGGCAAGCAAGAGGTAGAGGAAGCGCGCATGGGACAATGAATTTGAAGCATTCACAGTGGGATACAATATGCATGTGTATATTTGTATTGAATGATAGTTAAATTCCCTACATATGCATCTCTTTAACGTTGAAAGAATGCATGCGTCCTTGTGTTAAAAGTTTAGTTAATTTTCTATCCTGACAATTTACGGTTGTGAAATTTGGTTGAAGAATAGTTAAATTATGTTCCTACACCTTCAGTTAAGGTCATCCTATTGTGTTAAAGTTTATGTCTTATTCAGCGTAATACTATCCAGAGATTTCATATTTTTTTTTAGCGAATTTGTCTTGAAGAGCCCATCATTTTATCAACAGAGAATTCAAAGTTAACCCAGCCTTATGCTCACTGTAATTTTTAGTTTATTTCCAATGGCGAGCCCAAAATCTGAATGTAAATGACTTTTCTGCGTTTTTTTTATTCTTTTTAATAAAAGTAGAAAACATTTTTTTATCTTTTGTTCCTTTATCCTTTAAGTTATTAGTCTGTGCCTGAGAAGTCGGCCATGAACCAAGTCAACTATATTTCACTTTGGTGTTAAGGATTTATATTCAAATTCCCTTCTTTCATGTGCATGGACAATAACTGTAGGATCCTTTCTCTGCCCAACAAGGAATTCTCTTCTGAGCGTTTATTCCCTCCTCATCCTCTGTGATTATTTTGATTTATTCTCTACAAACTCGTGTTTCCACAAAACGCTTTTGGGGATGTCTCTCTAGTTATCCAAACATTTTATTTCTATGCCATTGGTTTATTTCTCGCAACAAAATTTATGCTGCAAATGATTTATTTCTAGATGCAATTTTCTTGTTGCATTTCATTTTTTTTCCTGGAGGTTGTCTCCATTTTTATTGCATGGCAAAAATGATCTCCCAACTCAAACCTTGTTTTTGTTTTGTTTTTAAACCCCTTCCTACGTTTCCTTTATCCCTTGTATGTGATTTCTTTATCATAAATGATTAGAAAACATCTGTATTTTAAATTTCATCAACCTCTCAACAATAATTTCCTTTTCTCTAAATTGCTTACTCCTTCTGAGAGTTAAGATATACTACTGCTTCCTACATATAAAAAGTAATGAAGGCCCATAATAATTGTGATAATGATCCCATATTTGGTTACTTATTTCGAGGGTCATTTTTGTAACTCATTCAAAGGGATTGGAGTAGATTTTAGGAGTTTTGAAATGATAAGACTGATTGTAGGATGGTCTTGGATACTCATTGGTTTAACGTGATGTGTGGGTTATACAAGGAACTTTCATACAATTCCCATTTTATTGCGCATGTTTTCTTATTCACGACACACATCATTGCATTGGAAACTCCCTTTCCAAAGCTCTAATTTTGAGACCTGGGTTTAAGTGCACCCATCTTTTAATCCCCTTGATTAAACACACAAGAATTTTAAAAAAATGCGCAGAGATAATTTTTACTTATTCCGAGGGAATTTGTGTTTTCCATCATAAACAAAATGGTTGTAATCCGTTTTATGTAATAGTTATAGCATTTTCAAAACCTTGAATTAATTTCGCAACAGGAGATTCAATATTTAGTTATATACCTCGAACAGATGGTAGGCGTAACCATTCAATTTCTGTAATATAGAATAATGGTAGTCATAACCATTCTTCCATGTATTTATTTCTTTTACCTGCCAGACCTGTACACCAAAATATGAAGAAAACCAAATAAGAAACTTAGCGAGGGAAAAACTAATTAGATGATCTCATTTACTCCTTTAAGGTAGTAATTCTCCTATGTAGTCAATCCTGGTATAACCTCAGCACATCGGTAACTTTCTTCAAGGTTTTGTGATATCCTTCAACAATCTCAAAATTCCTTTGTGGAACAACACTCAAATTAGGATATCATTTGTTGAGAAATAGCCTGTCAAATTAAGGTTGTAACTAATGATAATCATCAATTATTTTGACAAGATATTCTCAATCTTCAAGTATTGACACATTTTAAAAATAATTTTCTGCACTATTACCGCAACCAGATTATTCTCTACTCGCATCTTAAGGGAAATAACGAAAAATGTACATAATTACAAAAAACATATCTTATGACTACAAGGTATGGAATGTGTTTCTTTTCCTTTCAAAAGAGACACCAACAACCTTAAGAATCATTTTTAATGATCATGCGCACCATGTTAACCAATTGAGAAGTCAAAAAACTCCAACAAAGCAATCATGTATGTGGAATAAAATTCGATGAGACACCAGTTTCTTATAACACAAGAAGCCCATCCCTTAATTCTAATCATTAGGTTATATGTAGGCATGGAATTCACTAATGATAGTGTCTTAATAGTATTATATCACCAAAACATTAATTAATGGGGAAAAATAAAAACAATTGATAAAAAGAGGCACACAAAACCAAATAAAGAAGGAATATCATCTAATTCTTATAATGGTTAAGTTATGACCAATATCATGTGTTACTATGCATATGATGACTGTGATTTATTTTCAACCATATAATAATTTACAAAATTTAGAAGTAAAATAATACCAATTTAAAAGTGGATGCAAGATAGTAAATATTGGTTCTTAAATACATGTTGAATGATGAATAGGTTTTCCTCTATAAGGATGATTGACCATTAGTGAATCCTATTTTAGGAAATGGTTATCCCAAGCCTTATTACCTATGATTGGATACCTTTTAATTTAAATATTTAATTTATTAAATTACGTAAATGGAAGTTAACGATGTTCACCATTAAATAGAGGTTTCACTCCTTCTTTCTTAGAGACTCCATTAATGTTTTAGAAGGAATAATTCCATCATATTTTTTACCAACATGGTTACAAGTTAAATAGAATTGCACCTCAAGTTGGTTATTTCCTGATGGATGGTGTATGGCAGATATCTTTTGTGCACTCATAAATTTAAGGTTAATTAAAGTATTGTCTAATATTAGATTATCTGGTGACGTGCGGTGAAAGGCCACTAATGTTCAGCTAATGTTATTTACTTGTATTCCTTGCATTGTTGATTCTTGATTGATAATTATTTCTTCCATTGAAGCTTTGTGTTATGTGTGTCGGTTGGTGTTGTTGTGATTGTTCAACTGAGCATTGTCTTTTAGCTTGTATATGCTATTATTCTTTGTCTGATTGGATGTTGTATGTTTATCCTAGTTGCACGATGTGCTAGTATGCTAGGTTTTTATGTTTGTATGTTGTGTGAATTGCATGCATTGTGTTTGTTGTCGAGTTGCAATGATTGAATGTATTGTCATTATTACCTTTCTATAAAAATAAAAATAAAATGGCATTGCATGTTGTCATAACCTCGGGGGTTGTAACATATGGTATCAAAACCGGTTCGACCCGTGAATTGGGATCACTACGGATTCCTTTGGTTAGATATTTGATTATAATGTCATTAATTAGAAATTGATTTCTATTTGGATTCATTAATCATGGTTAGAGGACATCGTAGAGGAAAACAACGAGGTTATAGGGGAGGAGGCGTAATGCCCCCAATAGCACCCATGCCTGAGGGGTCAAACCCCAAGGAAAATGAGTAGGTTTTCGAGTAGAAACATATAGTTGTGGGTGATGTGGTTGGGCTAATGAGGTCGTTTCAGAGGATGTCTGAGGCACTGATCAAACGTTTGCACATATATGAGGCCAAAGTGTCGACACCTCCTAAGGGTCCACTGCATGCTCTGGTCAGTACTGGTAGCATTCATCACGAACTCGAGAAGGTCAGATTTCTCAAGTTCTTTGGTTCCCCAGATGACGCAGCTGCCAAGGCATCGTTGGAAAATATGGTGATGTGATTTTCAATTCACAACTATATCTCTAACATGAAGGTTCACATGGTGGTATTTCAACTGAAGTGGAACACTCTTCTATGGTGGAAGACGTTCTTACTGCAATTGAACATGGTTGTGAAGACATGTCAAGGGAACTGTTCGAGGAATGGTTCCGAGAAATGTATTTATCTGAGGAATTCATCGAGTGTCATCCCAACGAGTTGAACTCCTTACGATAGGGCAGCCATATGATGACCAAGTCTGCGGCCAGTTTATGGGGCTTCTTCAGTATGCTCCCCACCTGAATACTGAGAAACTTAAGGTCAAGAATTTCATGTTTGGCCTTAATGTCAGCATTCATGCAAAGGTTAGGATTATGATTCCTCAAACCTTGCATGATGTTGTCCAGAAGTGATATAGGAGCATCACTCCATGTCATCAAGCGCCAACCAGCCAACACACCCAACACGCATTCAATGGAGAGGAGAGGCCCAACCCTCTCACTTTAAAATTTCAAATTTTGAAATTGTATTAAATGTTGTAAGGCCAAAAAGCCAAGACATGCCTTTTTTCAGTCTATATTTAGTGTCACCTTTCATGGCTAACAAGTTGATGGGGATCTAGATCCAATTCAGATTAGATGGCCCATTCATTGTAATTCATTGTAATTAATGAGAGTTGGTGAGAATGGAGGGAAGCACTAGAGGAGCCCCCTTTTGTAAAAAGAACCTTTGTATCTGTAGGATAATTAGTCGATAGAGAGGTATATAGAAGAGAATAGGGAGAAGAGAAGAGCCGATACTCTGTTGTAGTCCGAGCTTGAACACATTGTAATCAGGCATTCTTGATTAATACAAACAGAGCAATTTTTCCTGCATGTTGTTGTTCACGTGTTTATGAATTCATGAATGAACATATCTATGTGTTGATGATATGTTGTATATGTATGTTAAATTTTCATCTGCAGGGATAGATATATTTTCCTATCTATGAGTTCTTTGATTTCAGGTTTGGGTTCTTTGAGGCTTCATGCAAAAGGTTGCATGACAGAGTATTGCGGTCACTGAAAACCAGTGCAGTAGTGCACTTCTGAATTCTGTGGAATTTAGACAAAGACGTGCTAAGAGGGCATACCAGCTGAAGTCATTGACTCAAGGAGGAAGCCTGAAGGTTGTTGAACACCTTGAAGGAGAAACTATGTAGAGGAGAGCACAAAGAGGATAAGTAGAATTGCTAAGAATTCTATAAAGGCTCTACCAGGAGGGCATTGAGAAAATGCATAGGATGCATTGAGCCAATGCATAGAGTGCACTTCTGAATTCTCCATAATTTGGACATATTTGTGCCAGGAGAGCACACCAGAGGAAGTATTAGACCCACGAAGAAACCTCAAGTTTGTTGAACACCTTGGAGGTAAGACTATGCAAAGGAAGGCACAAAGACAACAAAATCACTGAAGGTTCTGTAGATTTCTGCCAGGAGGGCATTGAGCGAGTGAAAAGAGTGCATAGGAGGAACTTTGTTTTGAGTTTAGGGAAGACAAAACATCTAAAGTTCTATGAATCTCTACCAAGAGGGCATTGAGAAGTTTCATAGAGTGCACAGAAGGACTCTTTTTGAGTTATGTTGGGAAGAGAAGTGTCAAGTAGAGGCACTCATAGAGTTATTGAATACTATGTTAAGCTACACAAGGAGGGATTGAGAAGAAGGTCGTCAGGAGGACACCAAGTTTCCCTTCGAGGACATAGAAGGGCGAGTCCACTAGAGGCTTGGGTAAATAAATATTAGGATGGATAGCACAATTGTGCGCAGGGAACCTGGAAGGAGTGCAGAGGTTGCAAAACCTTGTAGGTTTCAGAGTAAACAAAGCTCAGGAGGCATAGCATTCCTAGAATGTAGGAAGTATCCAAAGTAGTTGAGATTGCAGAGGAAGCAAAGGCTAAGGCCTTTGAAACTTTGAAAATATTCCAAGAGGAAGGGAAGAAGCACATGCTCAGGAAGGAGTAACAACTACCATTGGATCAATAGTGCACATAACTGTTGATCACAAGATTATGGAAAACTACGCCAAGGTTACACTCGTAGAGGTGACATAGTGGAAGAGATGAAATAGATGGTGGAGACACTTCATGGAAGAAGTGAGAAATGTCGTGAGACGTTGGATGAGAAGCAGCAGGAGCCGCTAAAACCCTTTGGAGTGGGATTTCAACATTTTGACATTTCGGGGTTGAGCATTTCATAAACCCCAATGACAAGAAGTTGGGGCACTTTGCATTGAAAATGTTGAATTCATAAAATGTGATGTGCCCTTGGAGCAGGGTTGTGGCCACGGAGGAAGTAGCCATTTTGGAGTTCATCATTTTGGCATTTCAGGGTCCAGGAGATCGAAGGACCAAGAATCGTCTGCAGTCAGAATCATGAAATCACAAATTCCAAAATCCTGAATAATGGACTGTGGTCACAGGTAGATTTTATCATTTTGGGAATTCGGGGATTCATACACCATGGATTGGAAAGATAGAGGATAGGGGGAAATGCTTGCATCACAGTTTCCTGAATCGCAAAATCCGGTAGTGCTTTGTCGTGGACCACCCTTTTCGACATTCCAAGACCCAAGTGTTCAAGAGGCTAGGAGTCGAGAGACGTGGAGTCCTGACTCACGATATCACAAAATCCTGAAAGAATTTGGAATAGCACCCCTTTCCATAATTTTAGCATTTCAGGGTTCAGAAGGTAGAGGAGGCAGTCGTTTTGGTCACTGCATTTTAAACTCCCAGTTACCAAAATCTCGATAGAGCCACAACATTATGGTCGCATGGAGGTGAAGCTCACGCCTAGTGCTTGCTCACAGAGGTAGGGTTTCTGAAGGACCTATGGATCGGATTCATGGGGTTCCGGTGAGGGCCCGAAATAACTATCTCAGTTATGTGGATTTGAAGAAGATTGATTGTTTGTGGATCTTGGCCCAAGGGTTGAGGGTCTGCGTCAGTTGGTATCAGAGCCACTTTCTGTCTTTAGACTGTAGGAAGAGGGAGCCAGAAGAAGAAAAAGACAGAGTGTTGAATCTCTATGGTGATTGTTCACAGATACGCAACAGTCAATAGACAGTCAGGAGTACTTAAGGAAAGGCTTGAAGCAGTGACTATTATAGAGTGACAACAACAAGTTTGCCAGGAGGGTAGACAGGAACAGGAAGATGGCTACTGAAGGCCATGGATGCGGTGGAAAGAATAACCATCAGCAGTAGAGAAAAGATGAGATGGATGAAGATCTCATTGAGATAAGGGCGAGAATGGAAGATTTTGCACTGCGGGTACAACAAAATGCAAAGAGACATTGGGTATATGAATGGCCTCTGAGGAGGAAAGCAAAGTGGCCAATCAAGAAATTGTTGGCCAAAAGAAAAAAAAGGCTGTTGAGGAGGTGGTCGAGGTATGTGAAAAGCCTCAGGGCCACATAGGAGATGGTTGATGCCTGTGACCCAGAAGCTGGGAGAAATCTTAGTAATAATGAAGAGGAGAGATCGAAGAAAGATCTCATAGGCTGCCAAGCAGGCAGTGAGGAATTTTCAATTTGCCAGGTATACAATAAGAAGAGGTCACTGGATGATATCAAAGATTTCCATGAGGGCAGAACAAAAAATTCAGGTTGCCAGGAGGGAAATGAGATGAGATCGTTGGAGGATCTAATAGACTTCCAAGAGGGTAGAGAGGAAATCCCATATTTCCAGGTGGGAAAGGGAGAGTAGATGAGACTGTCTCAAAGTCTCATGAACTCAGGGATGAGTTTGGATCAGCGAGAGGAACTCATAAAGAAGATGAGTTCATAGGTGAGTTCATATCAGCACGGATAGTTGATAGTGAAGGAATATCAGAAGAGCATTCTGATGATTGGAGGGATAAAGGTATTCCTACCATATATCCCAATTGAGGCCAGCATGTGTGTTTCCAATGCAGCAACAACAGAAAGACAACCAACGATGACTATCATGATGAAGGAGCAGAATTCAGAACATGCCCAAGGAAAAGAAGAGGAGCACATAGATAAGATGCTCACTCCATGGGAGATGGATTTGGAGATGCTAGAGGATTGGTTGAACCATCCAGAGCCAGTGGATGACTACCACAAGGAGACAGTCATGAAGATGATAGCAGAGGAGCATTCTAAGGAATCACTCAGAATTTTCAGCCAGGGAGATGAATAGATGATAACTGTAGTGCTGAGGCATGTAGAAAAAGATGAAGGAGAATTCTAGCCTAGGGGGAAGCTGGAAGAAGCTGAAAGTATGCCAACAGAAGAAATGGAAGCAACAAAACTGCCAAAGGAAGAAGCTGACTAGTATTTCAGTGAGGAGACTGCAGAGCTAGAGTCTGCAGTAGAGTGGCCACTCAGTTCCACAAAGGGAAATAAAGATAGCATGGGAGATCGAGCATATCTTCCCATTGAGAAGATAGAAGTGCAACAAAGAAGACTTCATATAAAGAGCCAGCCATGGGAGCAACTGGATGAGGTGATTGAGAAGATCAAAAGGTTGAGGATCATTTCAGTAGAAGCAATCAACAAAGGGAGGTTGAGAAGAGGAGAACCTTCCATAGAAGCAGGGAAACAAATGCAGTAGCAGCAGTGAAGCAATGGAGCAGAGGGACAACTCCAAAGAACTATTTGGGATCCAGGTGGATTTCAACAACAGTGTTGGGAAGTGCATGAGTAGGAGATAATGATTTTTGCAATTGAGGAGTATGATGAAGGATCATCACTCCATATCATCAAGAACTAACCAACTAGAACACCCAACATGCGTTCAATGGAGAGGAGAGGCACAACCCTCTCACTTTCAAATTTCAAATTTCGAAATTGTATTAAATGTTGTAAGGCTGAAGAGCCAAGTCATGCCTTTGAGCAGGATGTATTTAGTGTCACCTTTAATGGCTCACATGTTGATGGGGATCTAGATATATTTTGGATTAGATGGCCCATTCAATGTAATTCATTGTAATTAATGAGAGTTGGTGAGAAAGGACGAAAGCGTTTGAGGAGCCCCCTTTTGTAAAAAGAACCTTTGTATCTATAGGATAACTAGTTGGTAGAGAGGTAGAGAAGAGAGAATAGGGATAAGAGAATAGCCGAGACTCTGTTGTAATCCAAGCTCGAACACATTGTAATCGGGCATTCTTGATTAATACAAACAAAGTAGTTTTTCTTGCATGTTGTTGTTCATGTGTTTATGAGTTCATGAATGGATGTCTCTATGTGTTGATGATATGTTGTAGATGTATGTTAAATTTTCATCTGGAGGGATAGATATATTTTCCTATGTATGATATCGTTTATTTTAGGTTTGGTTTCTTTGAGGCTTCATGAAAAAGGTTGCATGACAGAGTATTGCAGTCTTTGAAAAACAGTGCAGGAGTGCACTTCTGAATTCTATGGAATTTAGACAAAGACGTGCCAAGAGGGAATACCAGCTGAAGTCATTGATTCAAGGAGGAAGCCTCAAGGTTGTTGAACACCTTGAAGGAGAAACTATTCAGAGGAGAGCATAGAGAGGAGAAGCAGAATTGCTGAGAATTCCGTAAAGACTCTACAAGGAGGGCATTGAGAAAATGCACAAGATGCATTGAGCCAGTGCATAGAGTGCACTTCTGAATTCTGCAGAATTTGGATAGAGTTGTGGCAGGAGGGCGCACCAGAGGAAGTATTAGACCTAGGGAGAAACATTAAGGTTGTTGAACACCTAAGAAGTAATACTGTGAAGAGGAAGGCACAAAGATAATAGAATCATTGAAGGTTCTGTAGATTTCTTCCAGGAGGGCATTGAGCGAGTGTAAGGAGTGCATAGGAGGAACTATGTTTTGAGTTTAGGGAAGACAAAATGTCTAAAGTTCTATGAATCTCTTCCAATAAGGAATTGAGTAGTTGCATAGAGTGCACATAAGGACTCTTTTCTAGTTCTATTGGGAAGAGAAGTGTCAAGGAGAGACACTCACAGAGTTATTGAATACTCTGTTAAGCTCAACAAGGAGGGTTTGAGCAGAAGGTCATCAAGAAGACACCAGGTTTCCCTTTGAGGACACAGAAGGGTGAGTCCACTAGAGGCTCGAGTAAATAAATCTCAGGAAGGATAGCACAATTGTGCGTAGGGACCCTACAAGGAGTGTAGAGGT
>JASDQU011403051.1:92936-104697 GCA_032191745.1 Picea mariana
TCGTAAAGTCATTGCACATTACTAGTGGTTTGTCCCGACTGTTAAAGTGTGAAAATAGTTAAAGGATTAAACCGATAATCATATCATAGTTATGATTTATTTTGGAAACATTAATCATTTTTTTTCTTGTAGTACATGAGTGGTTGGAAGTTATTAATGTGAGGCTTGATGTACCATGTGTTCTTAATTTTCACATGCCTCCCCAACCTCATGTGGAAACCCTTATGTTTTCCAGGTGTGACTTCTTAGAACAAGAGTTGGGAAGGTAAGTCATGACCGCCTTGCATAGTTTTCAAACATTATTTTCTTTGGAAATTTTCTAGCGGAGATTAAGGGTACCTTCTCGTTCGAGTATAGAAGTTTGTGGAGTTCCATTTCTAGTCTTTGAACTTTTGGGTTTTTGTGCCGCATACATATACTTAACCTTGCATATATTATGTCTACGTTCAAAGATCTGGATTTTCCAGTTCATTCAGGAGCTTGGGAGAAAAATTGCTTAGTGGTTTCACCCTTAATTGATAAACAATTTTGTAATTTATGTTGTTGGGTTCCAATTCTACAGTTGGCGAAGGTGTTTATTTGATAAATTATGGTTGAAGGTCCTATGTGCATTTTCTTTATTCTCTGCAATACTCCAATTATTGTTGCTTTCTTGACCTTGATTTCGAGTTTGGAAACCTTACAGGTTTCTCTAAGAGATGAATGTCCTGGTTACATTTAGCTTCTTCTGTAGTTCTTCCTTTTTATTGAAGGTATATTTTTGTATACTTCATCTAATGATGGGTCCTTTGTTATGTTTGAGGGTATCCATAAGAAAGGAATGTTGAATCTAGTGATAGGTAATGACTATCATTTCTTAGCTAGGGTGTTCAACCTTGATAGGTAACTCGGTTTGTAAATAAAACTTATATCTGGATGAGTGTATGTTACCATATTCTCTATTCGAACTAGTGGGATGGTTACTTGCCCTAGATCTATCGACTATTTTGGTCTAATTTCAACAATAAGTAGAATATTTTCTTTGCATGTCATTTGCAAGGATTCCCTCGATGTATGGCTGTGTATAAGGGATTATCTTACTATTGTTCCATTTTTAACTAAAATCAGGCTAAACCCTTGTGCATGTAAAAATCAATTTCACTCATGTTAATTTACAAAGTCAAGTCAATAATGATGTAGCTCTGTTAACTATTTATCAATGGAAATTTTTCTTTGTTTCTCACTTTCTGGTTGCTAGTGGTTCTGGCCTTTTCTTTCCTTGCTCATATAATTTTCTTAGCTCCCTTATCATTTAAAGAGGGTTACAAAACTACCCGATTGTTTCTAGTTATTGTTATGTCCTTTAGGTGTTAATAATCGACAGTCTTAACCTTATTTTTACATTCAAGATTTTATTCATGGCAACAACATTATTGTTTAACATTTAGCATGTTGGTTGTATCTCCATTTATATAGTTTCATTTTTGTATATATTCTAGAACATCTTCATGAAATTTGCATTATAATTTGCATCTAACATGTTGGTTGTATATTCCATTTATATAGTTTCCTCTATGTTTGACAATTTTGCTTATACTTTTTGTATTGGTTATGGATATAATCATTTGTCTCTGAAATTTATCGTGACAATTGTATAATGGAATGATACACAGTAAAATCCTCTAATATTTAATTAGATTAAAAACAATTATAACTTATCTATAAACTTCAAATTGCATGGAAACAAAATTCTAACAGAATATTCAAAACTTACATTTAAAATTGAATTTAATCAGAATATGTTATGCACAAATTACTAAAGAAATAATAACTTAATTGAGAAGATAATAGAAGAAAACATGTAACCGGGATTTATTTAGGAGAAAACAAAAGTCAAGTGGACCGTTCCTCCTAACCTTATATCAGAGCTGCCACATATGCCCACTCCATCACCCCTGAGCTAAATATCGATCCAAAACTAACCAAGTGACTTGTTGCAGTGCATATGGTTATAAGCATTACGTGAAGATCTTTGTGTCATGTAAGTATTTCTGAGATTTCATATCTTATTTAGAATGGTGTCCCATTCTCTTTTTTATCTTTTATCTTTTAAGATTTGCCTAGGTATTTGACACTTGTATGAGCCTCCTTCTCATTGACCATATGTCAAATTGACTTTTCTTCATTGACCATGTGTCAATCTTATTTTTACACATGTTCCTAAAAATCTAAGTTCTTTTTTCACTTTTGTTGAGTTAACTCAACACATATTCACCACTTTGTCCCCCTTTTGATGTCACTTGGTGCTTCTCTTTGTATCAATGCATTTTCTCTTTTAACAGTCCACTTCACGTGTGCTTCCTCTTTATTATTAATAAAATAATAACTAAAACAATAATTTTTTGAGTTAGATCACTAAGATCAATAATGTGCTGATAACAAAAGAATAAAAATAACAATAAGTTTTGAATTTGAAATTTCGGGGTATCACACACACTCTAGGAACTATGAAAATCAAATGGAAGGAATGTTCTTTTGCCTTAACACAAGTTAATTGCCCAAAAATCAGAACACAATACTACTCCGCTCACACATGTGGATCGTTCTCTGTGAGAGGTTGGTATTCAATTAACGATTGATGATTAGAGTGGTTGGCACATATATGTTAGGATATCTTCCTATAGGCACATATGTGATTGGGCCACCAAAGAGGGTGCCCACCTTCCTTCGCCAACCAACATGAGGACATGTAGTATTTTTTCAACAACTTCTATTGTAAACTTTCCTCACTAGTCTAGTTCAATAGAGAGTTTCTTAAATAAATAATTAACATGTCATTCAGTAACATTGTAAATAGTGCTCGCCAATCCCACTTTGTAAAGCGCTGCATAAATAAATCAACAGGTTCCTTTTTGTTGTCGAAAGCAAAGTCACACAACCTAATAAAGGGTGCCTTCTTTTGTTGTATAAAGTTGATGGTATTTTGTTGTTACTCCTAGCATCTTCTCTATGGATCTATACATTTTTTCTACTCTGTAGCAATATGAGTTTTTTGTCTCCCAATCATTTTTCATTGTTGTATTTTAGTTTGTAGGTTGAATTGCATATCAATTGGTATGATATCTTATGACATCCTTAAGAATCATTTTTTTATTTATTTTAATGTTATTTATTGGAAAAATAAATTTCCATTTATGGAAATTCATAATGGATATTATTAAAGTATGTAATGACTATATTTGTGATTTTTGAGCAAAAGTTTGACTTGCCAATTGTCCTCTTTGATGGAGAGATGTATGAGAAATATAATTTTAATATATTTAATGCTAAAAGAAAGTGGAATATTGTAATGTACCTCAAATTTACCAATTAAAAAAAAAAATCTAAAGAACATAAATCTCCAATTCATTTAATAGACTCGTAATTAGGGAAAGGTGACAATTATCTCCATTATGAAAAGCTGATAAGTTTTCTTATATTATGATTAT
This sequence comes from Picea mariana, assembly GCA_032191745.1. NCBI lineage: Eukaryota > Viridiplantae > Streptophyta > Pinopsida > Pinales > Pinaceae > Picea > Picea mariana. The sequence continues at coordinate 96,404 of JASDQU011403051.1, forward strand.
CAACGTTGACATTTCTATCCAGTCTATACACAAGGAAGAGAGTTCCTAAGCGAATAAAATTCCATCACTCGAACATCCCATTCATTCCTAAAATTATCCTTACATTCGTATATATATCTATATATTATATTGAACTTAGACTATAGAGAAACTATATTCTTCCCCAAGAAAAATGACTCTATACTTGTGCGCAAGGGTGAATCTCCGTTGGTATTTCAAAAACAAGCGTATATTAAGCACAATGCAATGGCGTCAGGAGTACATGCCTTAGTGAGAATTTGTTGGCTTAACATAAACTATTTGGTATTTTCTTTGCATGGCCAAAGTCATCGAACAAAATACCTTGTGATTTTGGGGATGTCTCTCGAGTTCTCCAAACATTTTATTTCGCTGTGATTGGTTTATTTCTTGTAGTGAATTTTATGCTGCGAATGAATTAGTTCTTGTTGTGAATGATTTATTTCTGGCTGCAATTTTCTTGCTGCATTTCATTTTTCTTCATGGAGGTTGTCTCAATTTTTCTCGCGTGGCTAGAATGAGCCCCAGACTCAAACCTTGCTTGCATTTTGTTTTTAAACCACTATATGTGTTTCCTTTATCCCTTGTATCCGATATCTTTATCAAAAATGAATAGAAAAAATCTGGATTTTAAATGTCATCAACCTCTCAACAGTAATTTCCTTTTCTCTAAAATTGTTGCTCCTTATGACAATTAAGATCTACTACTGCATCCTACTAATAAAAAGTGATGAAGGCCCGTAATAACTGTGATAATGATCACATATTTGGTTACTTATTTTCAGGGGCATTTCTATAATTCATTTATGTAATTCCTTCTGATGAGTTTAATTGCAGGAAGGTCTTGCATACTCGTTGGTTTAGTGCGATGTGTGATTTATAAAAGGATATTGTGATACAATTCCCATGTTACTACGTATGTTTGATTATTCAAAACACACATTGTTGCATTGGAAACTCACTTTTCATAGTTCTAGTTCCGAGACATGGGGTTAAGAGAGCCCAACTTTTAATCCCCTTGATTAAACACACAATAATTTTTAAATTTACCTATCTCGACCGAATTTGCCTTTTCCATTATAAACATAATGGTTGTAGTCGGTTGCTTGTAATAGTTATAGAGTTTTCAAAACCTTGCATTAATTTCGCAATAGGAGATTCAGGCTTTAGTTATATACCTCCGACAAATGGATGGCATAACCATTCAATTTCTATAATATAGAATAATGGAAGGCGTAGCCATTCTTCCATGTACTCTTTTTTTTACCTGCAGGACCTATACACAAAAATATGAAGAAAACCAAATAAGAAACATATTGAGGCAGAACCTAATTGGAGGATCTCATAGTAATTATCCTATGCCGTCAATCCTATGCTGTCAATCCTGGTATAACTTCTTCACATTGGTAACTTTATTCATGGTTTTGAGATATCCTTCAACGATCTCAAGATTCCTTCATGGAACAACGCTCAAATTATGATCTCATTTGTTGAATAATAGCCTCTCGAATTAAGAGTGTAACTAATGATAATAATCAATTATTTTGACAAGAGATTCTCAATCTTCAAGTATTGACACGTTTTAAAAATAATTTTCTGCACTATTACCGCAACCAGATTATTCTCTACAACTGTCTTAAGGGAGATCGCGAAACATGTACATAATTCCAAAAAACATATCTTATGAGTACAAGTTATGGAATGTCTTTCTTTTCCTTTCAAACTTTCTCTTGATGAAACATTAGGATATAAGTTTTAATGATCATGATCTATAATACTAGGGAAAAGAAACATCAACAACCTTAAGAATCATTTTTAATGATCATGCGCACCATGCTAACCAACTGAAAAGTCAAAACACTCCAACAAAGAAATCATGTATGTGGAAGAAAATGCGATGACACACCAGGCTCTTATAACACAACAAGAACATCCCTTAATCCTAATCATTAGGTTATATGTACACATGGAATTCAGTAATGAGAGTGTCTTGATAGTATTAGATCACCAAAACAGTAATTAATGTAGAAAAATAAAAACAATTGATACAAAGAGACACAGAAAGAAAAACAAAGAAGGAATATCATATAATTCTTATAATGGTTAAGTTATGAATGATATCATGTGTTACTATGAATATGACGGTTATGGTTTATTTTCACAGAGATTATAATTTACAAAATTTATAAATTTATAAAACAGTGGCAGATTTAGGGAATAATACAAAAAATTCAGACCAAACAAATCTGAGTTTGGACATAAATGGTCTACTATGATTTAAAAACAAAATATACATACCAAATTTAGTTGAATTAAAGTTAATGGTTTTGGACGAGGTACACAAGAAACCATATTCTAGTCATCTGGGATACCAGAAAATGGTAACAACACTAAGGAAGATATTTTATTGGCTTAATATGAAGGGAGGAACAACAAAATACTTAGCTAAGTGTCAATATTGTCAGCACGTGAAAGCCGAACAACAACTTCCAGCTGGCTTGTTACATCCCTTACCTGTGCCGGAATGGAAATGCGAGACTATATAACTAGAATCTATTACAAGTTTTGCTAGAACTCAAAAACAAAATGATTCAATTATGTTGGTAATCGATAAGCTTAGTAAGTCTGCACACTTTATTCCTCTGAAGTCTACGTATAAAGCTATTAACATTGCTGAAATATTCATGAAAGAAATTTTTAGACTACATGGTATTCCTAAAACGGTGATTTCAAATAGAGACGTAAAATTTACATCTACTTTTGGAAATAATTCTTTGGAGGGTTATATACTAACCTAAATTTCATCACCGATTATGATCCACAAATAGATGGTCAGACCAAATGATAAAACCAAATCAAAGAATATATGCTACGCATGTACGCAATAACAAAATCAATCAAGTGGGAAGACTACCTACACTTGGTGAAATTTACGTACAACAATGGTTAACAAACTTCGGCTAAGATGGGCCCCTTCAAAATACTGTACGAGAGAAAGTGTACAAATCTGATTAGATGGGATAACCGAGTTGACAGATTCATGGTGGGATTATAAAGTCTCCAAGAAGAATATGCACAACAAAATTTAAAAGAGGCACATGAAAGATAGAAAAGTTAAGCGGACTTGAAAATAAGACACCTAGAATTTCAAGTGGGAAACCACATCTATTTAAAATTCAAGGGAAGAATAAGTTCACTAAAGGTAGGGAATTGTGCCAAGTTGGCATGCATGTTTTTTGGTCCTTTCGAGATCTTAGCTTGAATTGGACCCATGGCGTATCAACTTGCACTTCATGCCAATCTAAAAATTCATAATGTATTTCATGTTTCTTTGTTAAAGAATTATGTTCATGACCCTAATCATATAATCGATTGGAACTTGGTGCAAGTGGAATGAGAAGACGAGTTCCAAGTGGAACCTCTACACATTCATGAAAGAAGAGAAATATAACTTCAGAACAGAGCCATCGCCCAGGTAAAAGTCCAATGGAAGCACTTTAGTCCTAAGGAGGCCTCTTGGGAGTTGGAAGGAGAGTTTCATAAATATCATCCGATCCTATTCTAAGGAAGGGATGAACACTAAGGACAATGTTTTATTGAAGGGGGAAAGGATGTAACATCCCTCAAAATAGAATATTTTTAAGTTTGAAAATACTTAGGAATTTATTTTCGTTTTTGGTAAATTCGAAATTGGAAAATTATTGCAATTTATGGAAATTTTGAATTTTGAATTTAGTTAATTTTAATTTATGAGTATGAATGTTGGGAAAAGATTTTATTTGATTCAACTAACTCTTTGACTATGACACTTGTAAGAAACAATTTTTTTTAATATTTATTGTTGATGGACAAATGGAACAACCAGGTTGAAATCATATGACCATGACTCCATGGGTGGAGAACATGTTCGAACTACCTAAGAGTTGAATGTTACAAGAGGAAAATCAAGAATTTGGCCATTGTCACCCCCTGAAAATGATGGATTTTGAAAGGTATGAAAATTCCCAAGGGGAAAAGACCTAGGCACAATTGCTTTTGGATATATATATATATATCATATGGGAGGAGGCAGGACGCTGCCTAGTATGCTGGGGAAAATAATTATCTCTTGCTATTATGAAAACTATTTTCTAAGTGTGAGGCAAGGAAAATTTTTCGGAAATAGAAGGACTATAGCTGAGGAAGAGTTCTAGAGTTCGCCCTCATGGATTCATGGTCATGCTAGCTGGTGAGCGGTGCAAGTAGATTTGATTGTTCCCTTCTAAGTTTGGGAGGAACTTGGTTGTCCATTTGTTGTATGATAATTGCTCACATATGTCCATATACTCCTTCTCTGATTGAACGTTATTTTTTTGATGACTGATATAATGCATCTCTTTAATTATGGATGAATCGATTTATTGACTCAAATGTTGTTGAAATGAAATAAAATGTAGTATAACTCTCACAGTTTTATTCTATCCCTTGAGTAAGATATTTTCTTTGTAATAACTATAAATGGGACTGTGTTATATAAGTATACAGAAGATGTAATTAAACTTATTACATATCCCAAAATCAGGCCAGAAAACAAAGGTGTATTCAACCCTACATAATTACAGTGTTTATAATCTTACAACAATGAAATTATAATTTACAGAGATTATAATTTACAAAACTTATAAATTTATAAAACAGTGGCAGATTTACGAAATAATACAAAAAATTCAGACAAAACAGATCTGAGTTTGGACAAAAATGGTCTACTATGATTTGAAAACAAAATACACATACCAAATTTAGTTGAATTAAAGTTAATGGTTTTGGACTAGCTACACAAGAAACCATATTCTAGTCATCTTGGATACCAGAAAATGGTAACAACACTAAGGAAGATATTTTATTGGCTTAATATGAAGGGAGGAACAACAAAATACTTAGCTAAGTGTCAATATTGTTAGCACGTGAAAGCCGAACACCAACTTCCAGCTGGCTTGTTGCATCTCTTACCTATGTCGAAATGGAAATGTGAGACTATATCACTATAATCTATTACAAGTTTTCCTAGAACTCAAAAACAAAATGATTCAATTATGTTGGTAATCGATAATCTTAGTAAGTCTGCACACTTTATTCCTCTGAAGTCTACTTTCAAATCTATTAACATTGCTGAAATATTCATGAAAGAAATTTTTAGACTACATGGTATTCCTAAAATGGTGATTTCAGATAGAGACGTAAAATTTACATCTACTTTTTGGAAATAATACTTTGGAGGGTTATATACTAACCTGCATTTCATCGCCAATTATGATCCACAAATAGATGGTCAGACCAAATGAGAAAACCAAATCGAAGAAGATATGCTATGCATGTACGCAATGACAAAATCAATCAAGTGGGAAGACTACCTACACTTGTTGAAATCTACGTACAACAATGGTTAGCAAAATTCGGCTAAGATGAGCCCCTTCAAAATACTGTACGTCAGAAAGTGTACAAATCTGATTAGATGGAATAACCGAGTTGACAAATTCATGGTGGGATTATAAAGTATCCAGGAAGAATACGCACAAAAAAATTTAAACGAGGCACATGAAAGACAGAAAAATTAAGCGGACCTAAAAATAAGACACCTAGAATTTCAAGTGGGAGACCACATCTATTTAAAATTCAAGGCCAAAATAAGTTCACTAAAGGTAGGGAATTGTGCCAAGTTGGCACGCATTTTTTGTGGTCCTTTCAAGATCTTAGCTTGAATTGGACCCATGGCGTATCAACTTGCACTTCCTGCCAATCTAAAAATTCATAATGTATTTCATGTTTCTTTGTTAAAGAATTATGTTCATGACCCTAATCATATGATCAATTGGAACTTGGTGTAGGTGGAACCAGAAGGCAAGTTCCAAGTGGAACCTCTACACATTCATGAAAGGAGAGAAATATCACTTCAGAACAGAGCCATCACCCAGGTAAAAGTGCAATGGAAGCACTTTAGTCCTAAGGAGGCCACTTGGGAGTTGGAAGGAGAGTTGCATAAATATCATCCGATCCTATTCTAAGGAAGGGATGAACACTAAGAAAAATGTTTTATTGAAGGGGGAAAGGATGTAACATCCCCCAAAATAAAATATTTCTAAGTTTGAAAATACTTAGGAATTTATTTCCCTTTTTGGTAAATTCGAAATTGGAAAATTATTGCAATTTATGGAAATTTTGAATTTTGAATTTAGTTAATTTTAATTTATGAGTATGAATGTTGGGAAAATATTTTATTTGATTCAAATAACTCTTTGACTATGACACTTGTAAGAAACAAATATTTTTTATATTTATTGTTGATGGACAAATGGAACAACCAGGTTGAAATCATATGACCATGACTCCATGAGTGGGGAACATGTTCGAACTACCTATGAGTTGAATGTAACAAGTGGAAAATCAAGAATTTGGCCATTGTCACCCCCTGAAAATGATGGATTTTGAAGGCTATGAAAATTCCCAAGGGGAAAAGACCTGGGCACAATTGCTTTTGGTTATATATATATATCATATGGGAGGAGGCAGGACGTTGCCTAGTATGTTGGGGAAAATAATTATCTCTTGCTATTATGAAAACTGTTTTCTGAGTGTGAGGCAAGGATAGTTTTTCTGAAATAGAAGGACTATAGCTGAGGAGGAGTTCTAGAGTTCCCCCTCATGGATTCATGGTTAGGCTAGGTGGTGAGCGGTGCAAGTAGATTTGTTTGTTCCCTTTTATGTTTGGGAGGAACTTGGTTTTTCCATTTGTTGTATGATAATTGTTCACATATGTCCATATACTCCTTCTCTGATTGAACGTTATTTGTTTGATGACTGATATAATGCATCTCTTTAATTATGGATGAATGGATTTATTTACTCAAATGTTGTTGAAATGAAATAAAATGTAGTATAACTCTCACAGTTTTATTCTATCCCTTGAGTAAGATATTTTCTTTGTATTAACTGTAAATGGGACTATGTTATATAAGTATATGGAATATGTAATTAAACTTATTAAATCTGCCAAAATCACGCCGAAAAAAAAGGTGTATTCAACCCTACATAATTATTGCATTTATAATCTTCCAACAATGAAACATCATTACAACAACTGAATATATTTGTTAACCAGTCACTATAGGAGCCTGGATTGAACCCTCCACAATAACGATATTCTAGGTCAGACAGTTAGTTCGCTTATTAGAGCATGAATTGATAAACTCTGAGAGTACTCTAAAGGAACCCGAGTACCTTTTGCGTACGGAAATTTCCAAAATTTGAGGATTTCGTGCACACGAATCCTGTAAAAAGACCAAGAGAATTTCAATTAATATTTAGTAGGAAGCAATTGAAATTATTATGATGAATGTAAAATTAAATTACCAAGGAAAATAATTATAAAAGAGACAACACAGGAAATTTTTGGACTGTACTTAACTTGGGGTCTAAAGTAAAAGTTGTCTTCCTCCTCAACATCCTTGACAACGTCATCCACAAACCAAAGGGGTGTTGGAGGAGGCAAGGACTGTCTGACGGGTACCCTTGTAGTCAAAAGGGGCCCATCATTAGATTTTAGAAACCAAACATTTAGCAATATTACCAAAAAGAGAATAATCATACATCATCCAAACAAATATAATGAAGAATGTACACTGTCAATATGGGATCCTCAAGATTTACCCAACTGGCCATATAATGAGGTTATGAAATTATTCTTGTTTTAATCAAAATCCTCTTGAAATAAACATCGCGAATAGAATTTTAAATAAACTTGAGTTTTCTTTCATGGATGCGATTTGATAAAAGAAGTTAAGACATTTAAACCTTTAGGACAACAAACAAGGTAATTCTTTGGCTAGGTCCCAAAGGCCCGAAATAAGCTAAAATGACGAGAGACAGAAATGGTATTCATACTGGTACAAAAGTTTCATAGATTAAGGGAAATAATTGTAGATTAAAAGGAATGTCATTTAAATTTTTGGATTTAACACGAATTAAATTGAACATGCCAAGAAATAAGTTCTCATGAAATTAATTGTATTGCAAAGATTTATCTCATGAGTTCTTTAACATTTTACCACAATTTTTTTCTGGAATACATCAAATGTAGTAAAGGTCGAGCGTTACTTGCATACTCAAGAATTTATGCATTTCGTGATTTCATAAGTGTAACATCCTTCTCTGGCGCACTTAAAAAACTTATTCTTTGAGGACACTTGCTTGCAAGTGATCTGGACCTTCCTGATATTAATACATTTATGCTTGATTATGAT
>JASDQU011403052.1:17102-35221 GCA_032191745.1 Picea mariana
ATGAAATATTGGAGCTAAATACTTGAAAAGGAGGACATCTATAACTCTCTCGAAAAGGGTATGGCAATCTGTAAATTTAGTTAAGTGTATATTTATCTTTTAGTATTAAGAAATTTTCCTTGAGGGTTTGAGTCTCTACATTTGCATAAAATTTATTAACTCCTTATGGGAGTTAAAATAACTATTTATAGTCACTAATATAGTCTCCCAAGTAGTTTGAACCTCTACAGAAAATATTAAAATTTTTGAGTGATTATTGAATTTTATGGAAAACATTTTATATAATTTTTTCATAAGAACAAAGTCAACTATGTCCTTCCTTAGGGAAACTAGCAATTGAACTATGACTATTCTTTATAAATCTAGTAGTCATATCTTGTAGTGGTATGTTTGCTAGTTCCTAGCACAAAATTTGGGTTTCTAAGGGAATTTGTGGGAATATTTTTTGGTTTTTCACGTAGAAAGGAATGTAATAATTATTTATGATTTGAATGTGTTGAATCTCTCTTAATATACCCTTCAATTTCATTTGGATTTGATCCAAACCCTATATAGTACTTGAAGAGACTTTTGATTCTGTGGGAAACATTTATCGAATTATATTTTTGGTTGAGCTTTACTAGCCTGTTGCATATTTCCTTTTTTTTGAGCATATCACTATAAAGGGCCAACATAATAGCTAGAGTCTTATTGAGATGAATACGTATTAGTTTAAGCTATCATGTTATTTGTATTTGGGGAAATTTTTTGTATTTGAAAAAAGGTTCTATTACCCCCGTTAAGGGGTTGTTAATTCCTTGTAGAAAACATTTGTAATACTACCATAGAGAGAAACAAAGGACAACTGAATGACATTTGTAATTGAGTAGTTTAAACTACACTTTGACAAGTTGTATTAATTATATTGCATTGAGAAATTTATGTTAAGACTATGAAATTGAATGTTGAGAATTTTTGTTTGCATTGTATTGAATATCATTGAATTATTACTATGCATATGTTTATGATGTTAGGTCAAGTAAAAATACACACACACACACACACACATTCTTAATTCTAGTAAGATGTGTGACTTGCATTAGGTTAACATCCCATAAGGACATTACACGGGGAGCCATATATGAGAATTGAGAAGAAATAGAATTTGATCATTCTCTTAATCCATCAAATCCACTCCCTATAGAAGCCAAAGGCTTCAGTCATTTGTTGAATGAAATTCTAGATGAGCCTATCAAATGTCTTGGACATGTCAAGATTGATTATCATTCCTAAACTATTGCTTTTATTCATTCTATAAATGATTTTGTGTGTGCAATGATTCCACCAATAATTTTCCCCTTACATAGCCTCCTCCCTACTCTTTGTAGACAATATTGTCCATGATGGTATTTAGTCAATCAATAGTAACTCTAAATATAACTTTGTAAGAAACATTACATAAGGTTATCGATATAAATTTATCTAGAGTGCTAGCTTGAATTTCCTTAGAAATGAGTTAGTAAGGAAAGCGACATTTACAAATTATAAGATTTCACTTGAGGATATGGAGTCTTCCACTATTTCCCATAGACAATCCCCTATGACCTCCTAAAATTATTGAAAGAAGATAGAAAACCATTTGGTCCCAAAGCATTCACTAGGGCCATTTATGACCTCCTAAAATTATTAAAAGAAGATAGAAAACCAATTGGTCGCAAAGCATTCACTAGGGCCATTTATTTAACCTCTTGCTCCACTTACAACATGGTAATTGGTTGCATAAGAGAGATGCTTTGGTTGGTAATGGTGAGCTTTGGGATGTTCCTTGTGATGGAGGATATGTCCAGTTGTCTATCAATGCTTGGTTCCATGAGGATATCTTTGAAGAAGGTATTAAGCTAATCATTTATCTCCTTTTGATAAAAAATTTCACTCATAATATCTTATGTAAGGCTAAATAATTTTGTTGTTGTTTAGGTGTCACAAGGTGGATTTGTGAAAAAAAATGGTGTTTTTATCCCTCCTTTAACAAACATATGTGAGAATTTTACTTCAAGTTCATATTTTCATGGCGAGCCTATATTTCTAACTGACCATTAAGGTCCATTTTATTCTTTCCTAGGGAATATATCCGTGGCCATTATTTTTTCATGGGTTTTCGTCATCTGACTTTCCAGTTTTTTTTATTTTGACAAAGATGTTTTCATTCCATTCTTTGATATTTTTTTGAAGGAATTTTGTATTTTGTTGGAATACATACATACACATACCTTTCTTAACTTCCACATCGTCCCACAAATATTTTATTAATCCTCTAAAGTTGGGATTAGCAAGTCATAGTTTCTCATATTAAAAAAAGTATTTTCTCCCTTTGTTTGGATTTCCAATGGAGTAGTATTGGAAAGTAGTTCGAGCTAGCTCTTGGTAGGATCAACGATTCCCATTCAATTCACTCTTCCAAGAAATTTCCCAAGAGAAGGAAATTGTCAACCATTTCTAGCACATAGTGCACTCCTAATTTGTTGTTCCATGTGTAATTACCATTGTTGGGGATGACATCTATGATTTGGAGTCAATCTAACTTATCCTCAAATATTTCCTAACATCATCTAATTGCTTGATGTCTCCTTCCATTTCTGTAATTGTTGGTTATCCCATTGAAGTCTCCACCTATGATTTGAATCCTATTGAGATTCTTAGATGGGATAACATGTGTGCTATTCAAGAGATCATTTTTTTTCTAAGGGATCGATATACATTGAACATGGTGACAAAATATTTGGATGAAATCACTCATAAGTGGGTAGAAGGCCACCACATGGCAATATAGAAGTTTTTGAGCTTAAGTTATTTGGGTTCCAGAGAATGGATAGGCCCCTTGAGAAATCTCTTGAACTCAGGTTAGTAGCCATGGTATTCCACTAGATCTTGTGATATAATGTTTGTAAGCATCCCTCTATGCATTTTGTTTCTTAAATAGAATGAACATAATCCTTATTCTTTTTTAATATTTTATTGATTTATTTTTGTTTCCTCTAAGAGTTAATGCTTGTAATATTACAGGTTATGAATATTAAACTTGATCATAGGGTAGGCGATATTTCTCCTTAAGTTTGATGGATTGTCCTAAATTTATGAGATGTGCACCACTTCTTGTAGTTTTTCTTTGTCTTTATTCCTTTCTCATTTTTTCCTTGAATCATAATTGGAGGGCTTCAATGATGTAGTTTTTATTCCTACGTTGCTTAGGTGTGTACCCCTGATTTGTCATCGATTCCATTTTACACCAATTTTATCATAGAAAACTATAGCTTTCATAACTGTTGTTTGGAGAGGGATTTAATGTATTATTCCACATATTGGGAGGTCAAAATTTCCATTTCTATCTTCTCCATGAAGAAGGATTTGAATTTTGTGATTCTTGTATGTCATGTCTATTATCCTCCTCTAACTCTAAATTATTTTCTTGATCCCTATTGTATTTTGAAGGAGGAGATATAGTCATACCCTGATCCTATTCCATGTTGGATACATCTTTAAAACATTATTAGAGATTATTGTGCTTAGAATCTACCTCTAAATTTATTTGCACCTCATAATCTCTTGTGTCTTTCCGTCTCCTTGTTGGTCATCTTGGTTATTTGTTTTCTTGGGGTTTGAGGTGTTTGGATGTTGGATGATTTTATCTATTCCAACTATTTCACTAGGTGATTTCTCTTCATTGTTAGTGGCTTGATTTTTTTTTTTTACTTGGGAATAATTGGCCTTTTTCTTTCATTCATGTTGGGTGAGTGGTAAATCTCTAAATAGGTGGTTGTGTTCATGAAATTTTCTTCACTGGAAGGGGATGTGCTCATAATCTAGGGTTTGGAGCCACTCATTATATTTGAAGATGATGGATATGCATGTTGGAAGAGCTTGAGAAATGTTATATAAACATAGATTTGAATGTATGAAGTAACTTACCCATCTTGGTTTCTTTCAAGGATTTGACATAGGTGTTTGGGATATTTCATATGCCTATCAATGTTTCTTCGTATCAAAACTCCAATGGCATAGAGTACAATATTCTCTAGAAAAAGGCCAAGAAAATTTCCCTATCCTCTATGTAAGAAAATATGGTAGTAAAGAAGTCCTTATCTCCTAGCTTGCAGTCAACAACACCTTTAAGATTCTAGTGTGTTCTAAACTGCCACCTTAGTGTTGTTTGAGAGTGCCACATTCTAAGGTATTTGTATATGATTACATGATCTATCATATGTTGTATTCTCTCCCACACTTTGCCCGAGGTAACCAAATAGTTGGGGTTCTATGATATCCTGATGAGACAACCTATGACACTTTTATTCAATTATAGTCCCTTCTATTTCATATTAGTCACTACCATGTTCTATGATATTAAGCGGGCTTGGGTATATGCTGCCTTGTTAATAATTGATAACTAGTGTGTTTATTTAAATTCCTTAGTCAATTTTGATCATTGATCTCATTTAGTGCACCAATCCTTAAATTTTGTGTTCTTGATATTGGTTATTGAGTTGTCATGTTGATTTGTATGGTGATATATCTATTGAGTTTGTGCCAATTAAAGTGATCATTAACACTGTAATATTTTAATTGGTTGATCTCAAAGAGTTGAGTGTGACAATAAATAAGCATTGATTGCAAAGAATGGTAATGTGATGGACTTGAGAATTATGTTGCAACATTGTTCTAACATGCTAAAATTAGAAATTTTTTGGCATAAATCAAATTTCTGTAGTTAATTATTTTATTTTTTGTTTTATCCATGTTTATAGAGAGCCTCAAATTATTATCAAAGTCCACAATATCATTGATGTGTTTGTTTAAGTCATTTAAGTATTATCATTTAGGTTTCTCTTTGTTAGACACTTCATATATATTTGGTTAAAGGATGGGTAATTTTTTTCAATGTTAAAGTTATATTTTGTTTCATTCTTTTTCTTTTTTTGGAAATAATTCTTATTTATATGTTTTTTAAGAGGCTTTTGCTCAATATAAGTAAGTGGAATTATGAAAGTAATCCATGAGATGATTGATGTCTAATTTGTTTAGTACTTGCATCTCAAACAACGTTAAAAACAAAATCAATGCCAACCAAATAGTTTCATTTTATTTTTTTTTCAATTTAGATTGATACAAATTCATAAAATATCATAAACACATATACTATATAATTTCAAATTCTTAGAATCTAACACAAACCCCATGAGAGTTAAAGTTAGAATCACAATTTTTTAAATAAAAAACAATAATTGGGAAAACAATAGATGAACATTGTTGAAGGCTTATGCAAATCTTAGTAGATAATGTGATAGTAGATAATAATTTAAAATATTAGACATAAAATATAAAAAACACGGGAGAAGTAAGTACTTATAATATTGTACCTTAAGATGTTGAAAATATAGATACTTACTTGAATATTTTTAAAAGGTGAGGCCTAAAGACAATTGTCTCATCTCCAAAACCACACCTTAACCAGGGAAAATAATACTACATACATTTGAAGGTTGAGAGTAAAATAACACTACACATTACCAAATTTTTTTAAAAATCATAATTTTCCTTCATAGAGAAAGAAAAATACATTTTGCATATGTTTTTGTATTTCAAGATACTCTTTGAGAGTGATTTTACATCATAAATATCTAAATAACCAATCCATCTAAAAAGTAGACGAGTCCCTTACAAGTTCTTCAAAAATGCTTCACATACAATACTCCTACTATTTTAGAGAAAAAAAAAAAAAAAAGGGTCTCTTGTAAGAAGACCACAATCCCTTGTAAAAGTCCAACAACATGGAGTCTTAAAATTGTTACATTATCCTAGATAAATATGATGCTAGTGTCTATCATAACCATCTCAACAAACCAATAGAAAAGTGTACAGATATATTTGAATTAAAGGTGAGAGTGGATGAACAACATTGTGCCAATTTCTTATTACTTGAATATGCCAATACCTTGAGTCCAATTGTAGACCATCGTTTTGGAATAAAATATAGAGAGATCCAATAGAATAGAATAACCTCTAATACATATTTAACTAGAGTGAGTCTTTCCCTCGTTGACAACCACATATTACACTATAGCTTCAAGTCCTCTTCTCCAACTTGGCAATTGAGAAATCCCAATCTTTGACCCCATAGTCATTGGGTTTAACATGAAAACCTAGGTACTTAAATGCTTCATGGAAAATAATCTATTGATAGGGATAGAGCTAGAGAGTAAATGTAATACTTTCTTCATCAACCAAATTGAAAGATATGGGATATTTGTGCAAAGTAACCCTCATGCCTATGGAATCACACTGTAATTATAGAACCTCTTTTAACTTAGCAACATCCCTTCTAAAACATCATCGAATAAAATCACATCATCACCAAAATGTATGTGGTATAAAGAGAGGGATATTCCCATTTTTATACCTTTAAATCTCCCATACCTGTTTTTATCCAATAAAGCCTTGCCATATTCCCTTTACTAATGTTAAAATAGTATTGGTGATAACGGAAATCCTTGCCTAATCACCCTCGTTGGTCTAAAAAAATATAAATCTAAACTATTTATGAGAATAGAAAAAGAGATTGTGGTTAGATAATAATGCAGGAGTATCATCAACAACGTTCATCAAGGCAAGTGGAGGATAGCTCAACATCAAGCGCACGTTCAAAAATATTTTGGGATCCAAAAAGGAGAGCGTGCCATTTCTATTTTCAAAGCATTGTAATTAAGAGCTTTTAATGTTTTGAGGCAAGAGCCATTGTATGATATCGCAAAGTATTGTAATGTGTTTAATAATATGTAGGATTATACATATATTGAGTAATGACTCATATCTGGGTTGTAAATTCCATTTATTGTAATAAGCCTTAGTGGTAGAATGTTTTAATTATGATACAATAGCACTAGCGTAGTCGGTAGGAAGACTCGAGAATCCCCTCCGTGTATAAATATATGTAATCTATGCCCAAATGAGGTTGCTGAAGACAAATGTATTTTTCTGTTGAAGTTTATTGAGAATTGTTGTCAATGAGAAGTTGAGAGCTGCAAGAACTCTTTCTAAGAATGCTTTTCTGAAGGAATATAATAGAGGAGGATTGCTTTCAGACTTTGAGTTTGTACATGTTTTCTTATGAGTTAATTGGGTAATGTCATGTTATTTTATTTTTGTGTTTTATATGCCCGTGTATGCATTTCATGGTTAATTGAATGAACCTGTAGTGTTCTGTAAGTTTCAATTGTTTCTCTTCTGAAGCTCTGGTGAAAGGAGTGCCAGAATAGCCACTCAAGGAGTGCGGAGACAAAGTTGTTTTTAGGCTCAAAAGCTTATAAGAGATAACATTAAATTGTGCAGGGTGAGTGCAAGGAGTGCACTTATACTCATCTGATTATAGGAGCTTGAGAAGAACCTTGCAAGGCATGCATAGGGCCAACACTTAATAAAGTGTTGAAGAGTCTCAAGGAAACAATTGCAAGGAGTGCGTGGGAAGATTTTACAGAAATATTCAAGTGTCAAGTTTTCAAAGGAGCTCAAGATGTGGGTAGACGACCCAAATAACTTGAGTGTTAAGGCTCAGGAGAAAGAGAGACCATAATATTTGAAGGGAATAATCCTTTCATTTTAAAGGTCGAGTGGACAAGATCCACCTGAGGAGGAGAATATATTTCCTAGCTTCCAGATCTAGGAAAGTAGTGTGGGTGTTAACCCCTGAAGTCCTTCAGAATTCACATATTTGGAGGTTTTCGTGTGGTGTGTGCAAAGGAGGAAAGTTTCCCGAAGTCTCGAGAATCGAAGAATATCTGGACCATCTGATTGTGGGGATAGGTGTCCACAGATCTAGAGTAGTTCAAAAGTCTAACTATCTGGAAGAGTTGGAGTGTGATTGTGGAAGTGTGCAAGGTTTTCGAAGTTTCGAATCCCAGAACAAATCTTAACCGTCGATGCAAAGAGCCACGTGTCAACAGATCTCAAAGTTTAGAGATTTGGTACCCCATAGGAATGGAGGTGTAAGTCCGTTTGGGTCGAGAACTCCTGAAGACCAGAGTAGATCCCAACCTTCCATTCATGAGGAAATGTGGACCATTGATCGCACCCTTCGTGAGCTTGCCAATTCGACACTCAGGAGGATCTGATGTGTTGATTTGTGGAAGGTTTCGAATCCTAAAGAGTGGAGCACAGATCCACCGTTGATTTGAGGCAAGCACTAGCCGTCCGATCTATCTATTCGGAGTTCACTAATTCAGGGTAGTTTCATGATGGAGCGGGTAAATGTCCTGAAGTGCGGAGGCCCAAAACATCTGTAAGACGTAGATCTCAACATATGTTCAGGATCTTCAATCCTTCCTTTTGTTTGGTCGTCTGCTAGTTTGGCGTTCGGGAGGAACGTCGTGTATTGTTGTCGAAACTCCTCAATCCCAGACTCTTGAAGTGTCGTAGTCCACGCCATTAAAGGGTCAACCTATGGACTTGGCCCAAGCTCACATGAATTTCTTCGCGTGGATATATAGAACCTCGTGAAATTGAATTTGCGCATAGGGTAAGGGGAAAAAGCACGTGGCATAAGAATTTGAGGGCTCAACAGGAGCCCGAGAGATGATTCAACTCCATATTGTTAACGATCCTAGACCGAGAGGTTGTGCGAGACTTAGGAGGTGGTGGGGGTTTGTGTCAAGTGGTATCAGAGAACTAATTTTGTCTATAGACAATGAAAAGATAGAAAGGAGAAAACTTGGAATCATGCCGCCAAGGAGATGCAGAGATAGACCAATGGTAAATGAAACCATGGAAGATAAGATGAGACAACTTTGTGCAAGGTTATATGCCATGGAGACAACATAGAGAATAGAACCTAATGCTGGTGACGTCAGTGAATCTGAGAATGAAGATGTCGAAGCTGAAGAAGTTGCAGGAGAACAAGCAACATAGAAGTGATTGCTGAGAGTTGTTGTCAAGCTGGGAACCAAAGCGAAAATAGAGGTCCCAATGTATGAGGATAATTTAAATGTAGAATAAATGCTTGACTGGGTAAGTGATTTAGACAAGTACTTAGATTATGAGGAGATTGACGATGAAAAGAAAGTGAAGTATGCTATGACTAGGTTGAAAGGACATGCAACATTATGGTGGGACGAATTGAAAGATGACAAAAGATGCAAAGGTAAGTACAAAATCAAGAGTTGGGATAGAATGGTAGATAAATTAAAATCTAATTTCATACCCAAATATTATCAAGTAAATCTATTCAGGAAGCTACAGAACCTAAGACAAAAAGTTTTGTTGGTGAAGGAGTACACTGAAGAGTTCTACAAGCTAAACATTAGAGAAAAAAATAGAGAGAATGATGAAGAAAAAGTTGTCAAGTATATTAATGGCCTGAGATATGAGATTCAAGATGAAATTAACATGATGACTATGAGAACAATGGAGGATGCTTATCAGGTAGCCCTGAAAGACGAAGAGAAGTTGGCAATAAAGAAGAGTCAAAGAAACAGAGGAAAAAGTCCAAGCAGAGGTAGAGGAATAGTTAGATAAAATTTTCAGAAGCCCAGACCAGAAGATGGAAGATATCACAGTCAAACAGAAAGAGGAGGTAGTTCTCGAGGGTTACACTACAGTGGAAGAACCTATTTTCCTAGAGGAAGAGGAAGAGGAGGAGAAGTGAAGTGTTATGCATGTGGAAAGACATGGCACATGTCTTGGGAATGTCCAGAGAGAAAGAATACGAGAGGTGGAGAAGCTCACATTTCTGAAGCGCAAAAGATGAATGTAGAGGCAGAGATGAAAGAAGAAGCAATGGAAGAAGGGAGATCACTCATGATGAGGAAATTTATCATAAATCCATAGAAAGAGGTAAGAGAAATAGTCCAGAGGAACAATCTATTTAGAACTATTTGCAAGACTAGATATAGGGTATGCAAGGTGATTATAGACAGTGGAAGTACTGATAATTTAGTTTCCACGGAGATGGTGGAAAAACCAAAGCTGGAGACAATTGCACATCCAAATCTGTACAAGGTATCGTGGTTGTAGAAAGGACATCAAGTAATGGTAAGTCGACAATGTAAAGTTGAAATAAAAATAAAAGCTTATAATGATGAAGTTCTATGTGATGTCATGCCTATGGATTTTTTTCATGTTCTGTTTGGAAGACCGGGACAATATGACATGAATGTCATACATGATGGAAGAAAGAACACTTATACCCTGGAGAAGAATGGGTGTAAACATATGTTGCTTCCAATAGAAGATAAAGGAGTCAAAGAAGAAGAAATTCCAAGTATACTTCTCATGAGTGGGAATGAAATCTTGAAAGAAGTCAAGAAAGAACAAGAAATGCAGTTTGTTATTGTAGGTAGGCCGAGAGTAATTCTCACAAGTACATCTATGGATGATTTTCCTATATAAGTCCAAGAATTATTGGATGAGTTCGTTGATGTTGTGGTGGATGAGTTACCTCACTCTTTACCGCCCATTAGGAATATTGATCACCATTTTGACCTTATTCTAGGAGCAAGTTTTCCAAATAAAGAACCGTACAGATTGACACCTCAAGAGAGTGAAGAAGTCAAAAATCAAGTGCAGGAGTTGTTGGATAAAGGTTTAGTCAAGAAAATTTTGATCCCGTGTGTCGTACCAATCGTGTTGAGTCCAAAGAAAGATGGAGGTTGGAGAATGTGCACATATTCTAGAGCCATCAACAAGATAACCATTAGGTATAGATTCCCTTTACCCACAATGATGGATTGTTTAAGTGGAGTTGTTGGACACACCTACCACTCTTAGAGGGGGGAGGGCGTGAATGAGTGTGGGGATCTTTTTACCAAAAACTTCCCTCTTACACAAAACTCATTAGTTAGAATTCAACATTTACTCATAACTCAATGCTGTCATTTATAACCAGTTAGATGTGAACTTATATCAGCAATATATATCACCAACATACATCATCAATAAGTCATCACCACAAGTAACACAAAGAACACAAGATGTATGTACAATTTTCTTTTTATTACGGACTATAATCCTTGGGGTTTATCAACAACACCTGAATAGAGTACAACTCTATAAGAGCACCAGATCTATAATGAAAGACTCAGCTTACACCCTCAACACCAACTGAGATGAGGAAACAATCCTCAACAGATATCAATTTACAACAGGTACATGACCTATCAATAGTGCAACCCGCGTGTGTACACGTCCTGTCTCACTACAACCCGCGTATGTATGCGGCCAGTATATACAATAGCCCACGTATACCTTCTGAGCTATTCAAGTTTATCCTTTTCATCACATACTCAAATCCTCTGCAACTTGCAATCACATTCTCTTCTGTGTTTCATTGTCCAAACTGATCAGTAGCCAGTCACAATACATCCAAGCTCTCCAAAAGCTTATTCATTCTTCTCAACCATACAATATGAATGCTACTTAATCATGTATAAACAACCAGTATGCTATAACCATCATATCAGCACTGAATCATAAGAGTGTTGATCACTCCATCAACCAACACATACCACATCACAACATCCATACCAAGAATGCCTCAAGAATTTACCTCACAACAAACAATAGTATCCATCAAGACAAATAATGCATCCATATTAGATTTTCTATGGTAGATCTGAGCCCATAGAATGCAAATCTGGAACCTGCTTCATCATCTAAGAGCCTGTCATTAGCTCAACCACAAATCTTCAAGACCTCATCCACTATATACACCCTGTCCTCATTCAACCCACGTATGTATGTGCCCTGGCTCAAAGTAGCTTGCGTATACCTCAGAAACCAGGGTTTCTGAACTTCTGAGATTTTTGTCGTCATGACCTCAGACTTGTCGAGACTTTGATGCACTCATGGGATCCTCCAGACAATCTCTCTCTCAGAATAGATCTTCAATCATGCTCAAGAGATCTTCACCAAAAGTGTTTTTTCAAAAGAGACCCTAGCCTCTTATTTATACTCTTGATTTTCTAGGTCACTTAACCCACTTTTAGGTTACTTAACCCATTTCTAGGTCACTTAACCTATTTTACCCATTTTAGGGTTAACCACTTTCCATAAATAGAAAGTTCTCCATTACTTTATCATTTAAATATTCCTCCTTGAATTTGTCACTTTACTTTAATATTTAAATAATCATTCTTGCTTTTGTCACTTTACTTTATCATTAAAATAATGATTTCTTCTTTTCAAGCACTTTGACTTCTTTGACCTTTTGGGGCTTCAAGCCAACACATATGGTTTCTCCAACTTCATAAGGCCATAACTCTCAATCCGTGAGGATTTATGTGACGTTCCACATACCACCGGAAATGGAATGACAAGCACTACCCATCTAGGATAGTTTAACCAACAAAATCATTGATCTTCATCTCATTATTCCACATACAAGCATGGGTTCTATCAACCACAACTCAAACACAAAGCATCTTCCCATGAGGGATTTCACCATAAGGGGGCCACTTTGGAGTTCATCCATTTGTACTTCTTTTCAACTGTGACAAAGAAATAATGAGTCATCTTCACATCAACCAAACTATGCATCATATATCAAAGAATCCATCTTCATCATGTATCAATGACAAACCATTAATCCATCTTCATCTATGCATCATATCGATGATCCATCTTCATCGATTGGTTTCCACTTGACATCTATCATTATCATCAAGGAAAATACATA
The DNA here is from genome assembly GCA_032191745.1 of Picea mariana. NCBI lineage: Eukaryota > Viridiplantae > Streptophyta > Pinopsida > Pinales > Pinaceae > Picea > Picea mariana. The sequence continues at coordinate 29,797 of JASDQU011403052.1, forward strand.
TATATTGTACATCAATCATTAGTCAATCAATCCTATCAATCAACCATTTGACATCAATCAATCATTTAATCACTTGACATCAATCAATCAAACCATTTGCATCAATGACAACATGATCCAACATGAGCTACTTATTTTTCCAAGATAGACTTGAAGAGTGGTTACCATAAGATAAGGATGAGAGAAGGAGATGAATGGAAGACAACATTCAAAATGAATGAAGGATTGTATGAGTGGTTGGTTATGTTGTTTGGTTTAATGAATGCACCAAGTAAATTTATGAGTTTGATGAATGAAGTACTCAAATATTTTATTAGTAAGTTTGTAATTGTCTATTTGGATGATATCTTAATCTTCAGTAAGACTGAAGGAGAGCACTTGAGGCATTTAAATATGGTGTCGAGAAGACTGCAACAAGAGAAGATGTTAGTAAATTTGGGGAAATGTTCTTTCATGAAAACAAAACTTATATATTTGGGATTCGTAATCTCTTCAAATGCGTTGAAGATGAACCCAGAGAAGGTGAGGGAAATAAGAGATTGTCCTTCTCCAAGAAGTGTGTTTGAGGTAAGAAGTTTTCATGGATTGGCGAGTTTTTACAGGAAATTCATTAGAAATTTCAGTAGTATTTGCACACCTATACTGGACACCATAAAGAAGGAGCATAAGTATTTTAATTGGATAGAGGAAGCTAAGAACGGATTTAGAGTGTTAAAATCCAAGATAATAGAACAACCTATTCTAGTTTTACCAGATTTTGGGAAGACATTTCAAGTTAAATGTGATTCTAGTGGAGTAGCCATTGGCACAGTTTTAATTCAAGACAATAAGTTGGTTGCTTATTTCAGTGAGAAGCTAAATGATGTTAAAAGGAAGTATTCCACACATGATAAATAATTTTATGTTGTGATTCAAGCCTTGAAAAAATGGAGACATTATATTATTCCGAAAGAGTTTGTTTTATATTATGATAATCAAGCATTGCAGTTTATAACCAAACAAGAGAAATTGAATTAGAGACATGCCAAATGGGTAGAATTCATGTAGAATTTTACTTTTGTTATTAAGCATATTAGTGGAAACACTAACAAATTTGCATATGCTTTGAGCAGGAGATGTTTGATCTTGTAGGAATTTCAAGTGGAGACCCTAGGATTTGAACACCTCACGAAGATGTATCAAGAAGATATAGATTTAAAAGAAGCTTATGAAGCAAGTAAGAACCCTTTACTGAGGGAAATAAATCAATGGATAGAATATCTAATCCAAGGTGCACTGTTATTCAAATGAATTCAGCTGTGTATCCCGAAATGCTCAACGAGGGATAACTTGTTGAAGGAAAAACATAGTGGAGGTTTGGGTGGACATTTCGATGATGATAATACATATGCGCAGTTGAGTCATTCGTATATTTGGCTAGGTATGAGGTATGATGTAAAGAAATTCGTGGACATATGTAGGATATTCCAGTATTCTAAAGGAAAGCAACAAAACATTGGATTGTATCAAACATTGCCTATTCCAGACACGCCATGGGATGCTATAAGTATGGATTTGCTTTTGGGATTTCCTAGAACCCATAGAGGAAATGATTCAATCTTTGTGGTTGCTGAAATATTTTCAAAGATGACACATTTCATTCCATGTCAAAAAACCAACGATGCTACTCACATATCAAATTTGTTTTTCAAGGAGATTGTGAGATTACATGGATTGCCAAGTAGCATAGTTTTAGACAGAGACACTAAGTTTGTGGGATACTTTTGGAGAACATTGTGGAAGAAGCTGGGGAAAAATTTGTCTTTCAGTTTAGCACATCATGCTTAAACACATGGACAAATTGAAGTGGTATATCGAAGTTTAGGGAACCTGTTGAGGAGTTTGGTCACTAACCATAACAACCAGTGGGATCAAATTCTTCCCCAAGCAGAGTTTGCATATAATGACTCACCAAATAGGAGCACTAGTAAAATCCCATTCCAGATAATGTATGGAATGTATCCAAGAGGAATTTCAGAGTTAATATATTTGGGACGAGATGAGTTCCGAAGCGCAGGAGCAGAAGATTTTTCCGCAAAGATGTAGGAATTACATGATCATATTAAGGGAAAACTACATAATAGAAACCAGGAGTACAAAAGAAGAGTAAACCATAGAAGAAGAGAGGTCTATTTCAAAGTTAGAGATTAGGTTCTGGTACATCTGAGAAAAGAGATATTTCCAAAAGGAAAGTATAACAAGTTGAATATGAAGAAGATAGGACCGTGTAAGATCCTCATAAAATTTGTTGCAAATGCTTATGAGATTGAGTTGTCAGAAGACATTGCAATATCACCCATATTCAATGTAGCAGAATTGTATCCTTACATGATGGATGATATAGATGGTCAGCAGGAGATTCAATGGAAACATCATATGCCCATAGTAGAGAAGCCACGGATAGAGAAGATCTTAGATCAAAGGATTGCTAAGAAGACCAAAAGGAAGATTTATTATGAGTATCTGGTTAAGTGGAAGGACCATCCAACAGAATATGTCGGTTGGATAACTGAAGCTAATATCCAGAAGCATGGAAAGACAGTGCAGGAGCTCATGGAAAGGAGTCCATGAATCTTTTGTCCAGAGGATTATGATGCATTAGCATCGTCAACAACGTTCATCAAGGCGAGTGGAGGACAAATCAACATCAAGCGCGTGTTCAAAAATGTTTTGGGATTCGAAAAGGAGAGCATGTCATTTCTGTTTTGAAGCATTGTAATTCAAATATTTTAATATTTCGAGGCAAGAACCATTGTATGAGATCGCAAAAGATTGTAATGTCTTTAATAAGATGTAGGATTGTACAGATATTGCACAATGATTCGTATCTGGGTTGTAAATTCCATTTATCATAATAAGACTTAGTGGTAGAATGTTTTAATTATGATATGATAACACTAGCGTAGTCGGTAGGAAGGCTTGAGAATCCCCTCCGTGTATAAATATATGTAATCTATGCCCAAATGAAGTTGTTGAAGACAATTGTATTCTGCTGTTGAAGTTTATTGAGAATTGTTGTGAAGGAGAAGTTGAGAGCGCAATAACTCTTTGTAAGAATTCTTTGCTGAAGGAATATAATAAAGGAGGATTGCTTTCAGACTTTGAGTTTGTACATGTTTTCTTATGAGTTAATTGGGTAATATCATGTTATTTTCTTTCTATGTTTTATATGCATGTGTATGCATTTCATGGTTATTTGAATGAACCTGTAGTGTTCTGTAAGTTTCAATTGTTTCTCTTCTAAAGAAATAGTGCAAGGAGTGCACAATAGCCACGTAAGGAGTGCGAAGGAAAAGTCATTTTCATACTCAGAATCTCAGAAGAGATAACATGAAATTGTGCAGGGTGAGTGCAAGGAGTGCACATATACTCATCTAAGTATAGGAGCTTGAGAAGACCCTTGAAAGACATGCATAGGGAAAACACTTAGTCACGTGTTGAAGAGTCTCAAGGAAACGCACGCAAGGAGTGTGTGGGAAGATTTTCCAGAAATATTCAACTGTCAAGTTTTCAAAGGAGCACAAGGTGTGCGTAGAAGACCCAAATCATTTGAGTGTTAAATCTCAGGAGAAAGAGAGACCAAAATATTTGAAGGGAAGAATCCTTTCATTTTCAAGGTCGAGTGGACAAGATCTTCCCAAGGAGGAGTAGATCTTTCATTGCTTTCAGATCTAGGAAAGTAGCATGGGTTTTAACCCATGAAGTCCTTCAGACTTCATGTATTTGAAGGTTTCCGTGTGGTGTGTGCAAAGGAGGCAAGTTTCCCAAAATCCCGGGAACCAGAGAAGGTTTGGACCATTCGATTTTGGGGACATGTGTCCACAGATCCAGAGTAGTTCGAAATTTCAACTATCCAGAAGAGTTGGAGTGTGATTTTGGAATTGTGCAAGATTCCTGAAGTTACGAAGCTTGAAAAAAATCTTAACCATTGGCACAAAGAGCCACACGTCAGTAGATATTGGAGTTTAGAGATTTGGTACCCTAGAGGAATGGAGGTGTAAGTTTGTTTGGGTCGAGAACTCCCAAAGGCCCAAAGGTTAGAGTAGATACCAATCGTCCATTCACGAGGACAGGTGGACCGTTGATCACGCCCATTGCGAGCTCGCCAGTTCAACACTCCGAAGGATTTGATGTGTTGAGTTGTGGAAGGTTCTGAATCCCGAAGCACGAAGCACAGATCCACCGTTGATCTAAGGCAAGCGCCATCCATCCGATCTATCTGTTCGAAGTTCTCGAATTCATGGTAGTTTCATGTTGGAGCGGGTAAATATCCCGAAGTGTGGAGGCCTGAAACATCTGTAAGCTATAGATCGTGACATATGTGAGGATCGTTGATCCTTCCTTTTGTTCGATCGTCAACTAGTTCAACGTTTGGGAGGAATGTCGTGTATTGTTTTCAGAACTCCTGAAGCCAGAGTCTCGAAGTGTCGTAGTCCGCGCCATTAAAGGGTATCAACCTACGAACTTGGCCCAAGGTCACATGAATTTATTCGAGTGGATAAATAGACCCTCGTGAACTTGAATTTGTGCACATGGTAAGGGGAAAGGCCTGTGGAATAAGAATTCGAGGGCTCATTAGGATCCCGAGATATGATTTGACTCCATACTATGAATGATCCTAGACCGGGAGGTCGTGCGAGCCCCAGGAGGTGGTGGGGGTTTGCATCAGATAACTCATCACCTAGTTCACAAAATGAATGTCAAATCCTGAGTGGATTAAAATTATCCTAAAATAAATCCAACTAGTCCTATCATAGGCCTTGGATAGATCTAGCTTTATTGCCATGGAAAAATATTTCTTGTAAAAATAGATCTAGTCCTCAAAAACTGCTATTGACTCATGAATTTTCCTCCTGAAAAGAAAGCCAAAATGTTCTTTGGATATTGACTTTGAAAGAAGCTTCTTTACCCTCATTCCTATAATTTTTGCTATAATCTTGTAAATATAATTACATAATGAGATTTCCCCATACTCATCAAAAGATCCCAGGTTGTCATTCTTTGGGATACAAGCAATAAAGGTCAAATTGAAGGTAGGTAGCTTCTTCCCCATGCTCGACTCCTTAATTACCCTTAGAAGTTCATCTTCTAACACCTCATAAAATCTTCCTCTCTAGCCAAGCTAGATTGAAATTAAAGGAACTTAATATTTTTTATCATCCTTTTCCTTATCAATAAACTAGCGGATGAATTATAAAGTCCCATTCTATTCCAACCCATTTCCTTATCCTTGTACAACCTAAAACTATTGCATTTGATATAATAATTTTGTCCAACCTCTTTGTTAATATTTCTTCCCCCACCCTCATATTCCTCCAAGTTGGAATAAGCTCGATAGACTCTATGTCAACCAACCTTGCCTCATATATTTTTATTTTGAAGAAAT
>JASDQU011403052.1:41337-52462 GCA_032191745.1 Picea mariana
GTTCCACCCCGCTTCCCAACCTTGCAAAAATACCAGACGACGACTAATACTCCATTATATGAGTTATGCAAATCCATTGGGCATGATATAAATTGTTGTGTCTCTCTCCAGTTAATGCAAGATAAACCCTCGATGCATTCCAGGTACAGGAGGAGAATAAAGGTGGTGAGCACGATGGCATAGAAAGAGGCGGGTAGCAAGGATGATCCAAAATGGATCCAGGAACCAAAATGGGTCCAAGAAGGCCTAAAAATAAAAGTACTCAAAATCGCTTCAAAATGGGCGTGTGCATAGGCCTCATTGTTACGAACCCAACGCAACTTGAACGGGCTCAAACAGACATCGTATGTGAAATATATCACATTCTGTTCGTTTTGCCAAATAGGGAAAATTTGTGCTGACTGTACAGTCCGTACAGTGTTGATGTGGCAGCTGACCGTACAATTTGTACATCCGTATAGTGACGTTCAGGCACGTTGGCATGCTGATTGGGCATTTGATCGTTGACAGGTGGACGAGTCATATTTTGACACGTGGCATATTTTGGGCTAATGGTATGGTGCCACGTGGCCCAATCGTGCGATGCCATGTGGCACCCCTCCGTTGGTTGATTTTATTGGAAAAAATTGTATGGAATCCATGGGAGTCAAACCCTTGACCTCCGATCTGGGTAGAGCACTTTGGCAGGGTCGGGCTACCAGCCCGCCCACAAGTGTTTCTTATCCCTATGGTGAGTTTAAAATTATTTGAATTTGTTTAAGAGTTCAGGTGGAGGACTAAAGGGATGGGGCCTAGCCCCAACCCCTAGCGCAATCACCATATAACCCTTTCCATATAACCAACACACACAGATGTTTAGCCCCGGTCTAGTGTTAAGTCCCAACACTTTTCCATGTGACCATTACCATATGAACCAGACCTCCAAAAGGATAGTGCACGCATATTTGTGGGGATAGTGCCTGGTCAGCCGGGCTAGCCCGCCGACCAAGGCACGTGACTAAGGGATTACGACCAGGGGTCAAAGCTAGCTGCAAGCATGTGGAGACTAAGGCGGAAACCGTATGACCAAGCCACATGACCAAGGGTTGGAAGTTAAGGGGCCAACACATAGCGCTTGGCCACATGGAGTCTTGCATATGACCAGGGGCCCAGAATTTTGGGTTCTACGCCCAAAGTTTTCCCATTTGTGGGTTTTCAACCATATAATAAGATTTTTATTGATTTTTAAGCCTGTTTGGGGGGATTTTGACCATTATTGGAGGATCTGGAGCCCTTTTTGAGGCCAGACCTTGGGGGGAAGTTGGGAGTTTGTTGCCAACTTCAAGCCTATATAAACTAGAGGTTCGTGGAAGCCTTAGGGAGGTTCATAAGAGGAGAAATGTTGAATAATTGTAAATCCAAAGCCATTTTTATGCAGGGAAGCCATTGAGGAGAGCAGATTTGCGAGCCATTTCCGAGAGATTCGTTCATCCGTTTTCAGTGCCGTTAGTTGTGTTGGGTTCTTGAGATCTAGCAGAACATAGCCAGATCATTTTGTAATCCATTTGACACTTTTATGATGTACTTTTGAAGCTTTTAACAGAAGTAAGAAAGCCTCACCCACTAAGACAAAGGCCCAGAGACGCAGGCGATATTGCCGAACTCCGTTAACAACTTTTGTTGTTATGGTTTGTTGATTCTTGTGCTTATTTCCATATTTGTATATATTATTATGGATTCCATGTTACATCATTAATTCTTCCTCTTTCATCAATTTCTTAAATGGTTAATGAACTCATGTTTTAAAACTCAACCATAGTCTTTAAAAGATCTTTTCAGATCAAGTGGTATCAAAGCAGGTTGACGGTTGGTTTTTGAGTTTGCATGATTACCAGGGAAAGGCTGAATCATGGTGAAGGCGAGCTTGTTGAAGAGAATACTGAGATTGGATCGAGAAAAAGAACTTCTCAAAGTGAGAAGATGGCATCGAAAGAGGGACTTTCTCATGAGGAGAAAGTGTTTCCAAAGAATTTCTTCGCCATGTTGGAGATGGTGAAGGTTCTATATGATGATTACTTGGATCGGAAGAGACCAATTCTAGGTGAATCTTCAAAGGTAAGAAGTGAAGAAGGAGAGGATCCTCCTAAAAATCCTCCTTCACCTCCTTCTTCTCCATCAACTTCTTCTTCTTCAAGTACAAGTTCTAAGTCCACCACAAGAATACATTCTCATAAACATAAACATGATATACCTTTACTTAAGCTTGATGTGAAGTTTGAATTACCCATGTATGATGGTGAAGTCAATGCAGAGAGGCTTGATAACTGGGTCAGATAGATGGAAGTTTATTGCAGTGTGCAACAAATCAAGGATGAGTCAACTCAAATCAAATTGGCATCACTTCGACTTACAGGCACATCACTCATCTGCTGGCAAAGCAAGTTGAAAAAATGGCACGCAACAAGTGGGTAATGTATTTCCATCATGGCAAGTTTTTGTTTCTGCACTTAAAAAGCAATTTTATCCTTTGGGTTATAAAGATAAGGCTTTAATTGAATGGAAAAGTATGAAAATAAGAAAGGGACAAATAGTGCAAGAATACACAGATGAATTTCGTAAGATGGCATTGATGTTATATGTTCCTTTACATACCCAAGAAACTCTTATGAAGTATACAGGAGGTTTCCCTGCACACATTCATAACATTGTATTTATGTTTGGACCTACTAATCTTGATGAGGTTTATGTTCAAGAAACATACATTGAAGTAGGGAAAACATGAGTTGGTGTATCAGGGGAATAGTCTTCGAGAAAAGAGGACAAAAGGAAGTGGAATGGAAAGAAGGAAAATTCAGTGGCAAGAAAGGAAGAGAATCTCTCTTGCAAGCATTGCAAGAATGAAGGGCATGATGAAGACCATTACTGGCAATTGCATCCTGAGAAGAGACCGATGTGGTTCAAAGAGAGCAAAGGGAGGTAAACAGTTGGAGCAGCATCACGACCAATAGACTTGGGATTAGATTTAGGTGATGAATCTAAAATCACAGCGGTTGGTTTGACAGGTAAAATTGGTGATGGATTTGATTCTAGAAGTAAATTGTTTCACATAAAGGTCATTATGAGGCATACTAAGGTCAACACATTGATAGATAGTGGATCTCAATCTAACTTGATTTCAGAGGAAGTAGTTAAACAATTAGGATTAAACACTCAGATGCATCCTAAGCCTTACTCACTTAAATGGATACGCAACAATCATAAATTGCACATAACAAAGAAACGCACATTAAAGTTTGCAATTTCATCTAAGTTTTTGGATGAGGTAACATGTGATGTGGTGCCACTCAATGAATGTGAAATGGTTTTAGGTAGTCCTTATTTGTATGATCACAAAGCAATATTCTACAGGTAACATAATCAATATCACTTAATCAAAGCAGGCAAGGAATATGTTGTACATTCGCATCACTTAGAAGCAAATCAATCTCTTCAAACAATGGAACAATTAAGGAAGCCATCTCATGTAAGCAACACACCTATAATTGTCCTAAATCAAGCAATTGATCTTAAGCAAGAACATGAGATGATTTTAGAATGGAAGATCAATCATACTTTGCTTCAAGATAAGCTAATGTTGTGCAAGTATTACAAACATATTATCTCATTTGCAGTCATATTTTTGATGTTATCATTTCTAATGTTGTCAACATGGATGATAGTGGCTTCGGTAAGATGTGACAGAGTACAAGTGGCTAACAATATGTTGTTATTTGTCATGGTTTTTTTGCAATTGATCTTGATGAGAAAGATGCACAGGACAAAGTTTAAAGACAGAGAACAAGTGGGGTGGCCTATCCCACACTTGATGATTGGTTAGTATCCTTTTGGAGGACCAAAAGGTGTTAGTGAGGAGGTGTGATCCAAAATGTATCCAAGAACCAAAATGGGTCCAGGAAGGCCTAAAAATAAAAGTGCTCAGAATTGCTTCAAAACAGATGTATGTGTAGGCCTCATCGTTACGAACCCAATGCAACTTGAATGGGCTCAAACATACACCGTATGTGAAAGATATCGTGTTCTGTTCGTTTTGCCAAACAGGCAAAAATTTTGCTGACTGTACAGTCCGTACAATGTTGACATGGCAGCTGATCGTACAGTCTGTACGGTCATATAGTTTTGTGGCATTCGCATTGGCATGATGACTGGGTAGTTGATGGTTGATAGGTGGACAAGTCATATTTTGACATGTGGCATATTTTGGGCTAATGGTATGGTGCCACGTGGCACCCCTCTGTTGGTTGATTGTATTGGAAAAAATTGTATGGAATCCACGGGATTTGAACCCGTGACCTTCGGTCCGAGCGGAGCGCTTTGGCAGGGTCAGGCTACCAGCTCGCCCACAAGTGTTTCTTACCCCTATGGTGAGTTTAAAATTATTTGAATTTGTTTAAGAGTTCAGGTGGCAGACTAAAGGGTTGGAGTCTAGCCCCAACCCCTAGCGTAGTCACCATATAACCCTCTCTATATAACCAATGCACGGGGATGTTTATATGTGGTCTAGTGTTAAGTCCTAGTACTTTTCCATGTGACCATTACCATATGAACCGAACCTCCAAAATGATAGCGTGCGTGAATTTGTGTGGATAGAGCTCGGTCGGTTGGGCTAGCCCGCCGACCAAGGCACGTGACTAGGGAGCTATGACCAGGGGCCATAGCTAGTCGTAGGCACATGGAGACTAAGGTGGCGGCCATATGGCTAAGCCACGTGACCAGGGGCTGGCGGTTAAGGGGCCAACACATAGCGCTTGGCCACATGGAGTCTTGCATATGACCGAGGGCCCATAATTTAGGGGGCTGCGCCCAAATTTTTCCCATTTGTGGGTTTTCAACCATATAATAATATTTTTATTTATTTTTAAGCCTGTTTGGGGGGATTTTGGCCATTATTGAAGGATCTGGAGCCCTTTTTGAGGCCAGTTCTTGGGGGGAAGTTGGGAGTTTGTTGCCAACTTCAAGCCTATATAAACTAGAGGCTCTTGGCAGTCTTAGGGAGGTTTAGAAGAGGAGAAATGATGAAGAATTGTAAATCCAAAGCCATTTTTATGCAAGGAATGCATTGAGGAGAGCAACTTTGCGAGCCATTTCTGGGAGCTTCATTCATCCGTTTTCAATGTCGTCAATTGTGTTGGGTTCTTGAGATCTAGAAGAACAAAGCTAGATCAGTTTTTAATCCATTTGACACTTTTATGATAGAATTTTGAAGATTTGAAGAGAAATAAGAAATCCTCACCCACTAAGACAAAGGCCCAAAGACGTAGGCGATATTGTTGAACTCTATTAACAACTTTTGTTGTTATGATTTGTTAATTATTGTGATTATTTCCAGATCTATATATCTTATTATGGCCGCCATGTTACATCATTAATTCTTCCCCTTTCATGAATTTCTTAAATGGTTAATGAACTCATGTTTTAAAACTCAACCATAGTCTTTAAAAGATCTTTTTGGATCAAAGGAGGTCCTTGAGGTGGATATGGGTGCAGTCATAGCTAAGGATATGGTGGAGGGGGAGGTAGACCCCCCACATGTTTTAATTGCGGTGATATTGGTCATGTCTCATGATTTTGTAGAAAATCATGCATGCTCTATGCATATTTCTATAGTCCAGATCATGTCACCAAAGGTTGTCTCGACTTACTAAAGAAGTGGGAGGACAATAAGACCAATTGTAACATGGTGCATGTGGAGACATGCAATAATAAGAGGAAGAGTGAGGAGGATAATGTTCAAGTAGTAACCCATGGAGGGGAAAAGACATGAGCATACTTTGAAAATGGGGAAGGCTTGGGTCAAAATCCAAATGGAAAGATAAGGAAGGCACCCCAGACCCCTCCAAAGTTTGATGTTTCCAAAAAAAATAGTCTTTGCATGATGTGCAAAGAGCACTGGAAGAAGAAAGAGCACACCAAGAGCTACAATGCACGACTTAGAGGTCACTCGAGGAGGCTCATATTCAAGAAGAAGTGCAGAGGACGACACAAAGATCACTGGAAGAAGCTTGGATACATGAAGATGTGCAATGCGTGACATAAAGGTCGCTAAAAGAAGCTCATGCATGAGAGGAATTGCAATGCGCAACATAAATATTGTTGGAGGAAACTCGCATGCACGAAGAAGTCCAACACATGACGGAATGGTTAATAGAGGAGGTTCGTAGACAGACTGGGCTACGATGCATTGAGAAGAAGGCATACAAAGAACAATGTTAGGAGGAATTGCAACACAAAAAAGTCTTACATGAACTGGGTTGCAAGGAAGAATTTGAAGACCAAGTAAGTTATTTCTTGTGTTGTTTTTTGCGACTATTGAATGATCTAGAAGCTACAAACAAGTTGACTCAGATGTTGGCTACTTGCATGAAAGAAAAAGGAGTGGAGGCTACCATATTTGCTCTTTTGCTAGAAAGAGATCTATTTTGGGTCAACAAGCAAAAGCACACTAGCCGAGAATTTAACATGACAACCGAGCTTGGTGGCTATGACATGGATGGAGTCATGTTCAATTTAGGGTCTGACATGAATATTTTGTCGAATAAATATTGGGAGGTGATGGGTAAACCGAAGTTGGTATGGTCTCCTATCCAGCTCCGCTTGGCCTATCAATAAAAGATCTACCCAATAGGTTGTTTGGAGCAAGAAGAAGTAAACATAGAAGCATTAAAAACAAAGGTCGACTTTGAGGTGATAGATATTATGGATAAATCTAATCCATATCATGCATTATTGGGTATTGAATGGGACTTTAATAATAATGTGGTGTTAAACTTGAAGAAGAATCATATGTCCTTTGAAACATACACCCCACGTGTGGTCACACCCCTGGATCCATATGAAGGTGATCGGTATAATGATCATGTGGATGAGGATGCACGAAGCTCAGTCATTGAAATCATTTATAAGATCACAGGACGCAAGGAGGACTATATCAACACCACCGCAGATGGAGAGTTAATCTAGAAAAGGTTCAAGTACTATGACATGGATTATGAGGATGCCATGGATAGGTGGGATAATAATCTCTACAAAGTATTAACTCATAGATGCGCAAGGATAACAAATGCAGTGTGGTGGATCCGGTCTGAGTTGTGCGATGCCCCGCAGTTTGATGGGACAAGGTCGATGGAGACATTCCTCATACAGATGGAGAAAATCATTTCCATGGAGCAAAGACTTCATGCCATGGAATCATTAGTTCCAGGAACACCTACATGGTGGTGGGTGACGCACAACCCGAATATTCAAAGTTGGGCATAGGTAGTTGAGTTCATAAAGGTTTGATTCCATCCCGACGTTGACTTCGAACTAGCCAACCAATACAAGGTAACCGAGGATCCTTAAGAACATATTTCTTTTTGCGAACGATGTTGGACCTCGAAAAATATCCCTCAAGCCCAATGGGTACATCAATTTGTTGACATGATGGAAATGGTCCCTAGAATATAGTACATTTAGAAAGAACTCGAGAGGAAAACAGTTGAGTGGACCCATATGTGTTCCCAATTTTTTTCAACCTTTAGTTTCACTACAAAATATCTAGCTCACAGAGAGGCACTCTTATAGATTAACGATTTTATTTTCCATCGGTAGCCAAAAGGCATCGCCCCCAGGGTGGTATTCTCATACCATCGGTCGGTGAAAAAACTAAAAGAAGAAACACATTGTTGGAAGATTGATGTGGACAATATTGTTGACGATGACCCCGCAACATCCAGATCAAATATTCAGAAGGAGAAAGGGAATTAAATGGTAAGGTGGAAAAGACGACTGCACCTGACTATAATGGCTCGATCAAAACCAAGGAGTACAATATTGGCACTAAAGAAGCACCCATTATGACCATAATTGGGGATTATTGGGATAATGAGATGGTCACTTAGGTTCTTGACCTTCTTAAGGAATATGAAGACGTGTTTCCTTATATCTTTTCTGAAATGAAAGGCATTGCAGGATTGTTGGGAGCTATGAAGATTCAACTCAAACCAGATGCCAAACCAGTCAAAAGAAGGCCTTACCTCTTAACTCCCAAGTACAAGGAAAAGGTGTGCAAAGAACTAGATCAAATGTTGGATGTTGGGATCATTGTCCCTGTAAAGGAGTCTTATTGGATTGGTCTTATGGTCGTCCAACCTAAGAAGATTGAGGAAATTTGCATCTGTGTAGATTTGAGGAGTCTGAACGTAACCTGCGTCAATGACCCTTTCTCGACACCCTTCACAGATGAGGTGTTGGAAAATGTTTGTGTCCAGGAATCCTACTCGTTCACATATGGCTTCTCATGATACTATCTAGTTCGGATCGTAGAGAAAGATCATGCCAAAACCACCTTTGTGACCAAATGGGGGTCATTTGCATATATGGTCATGCCCTTTGTCTTGAAAACATCCCCTGTAATGTTTTCCTAGATAGTGGTCATAGCCTTCAAGGATTTTATCCACAAGTTCCTTGAGGTATACTTGGACGATTGGACTGTGTTCAGTCTATTAAAAAAACACATGCAAGCTCTTCGACTAATGTTGGACCGATTCCGCCAGCTACATATATCTTTGAATTTAAAGAAATGCATATTTTGTACACCCTTTGGTATATTTCTAGGCCACGTCATGTGCAAGGATGGATTTCTTATGGACCTAGCTAATATTGGCGCCATCTTGGATATAGTGCCCCCCACTTCAATTTGATAAATGCGCGCAACATTGGGGCATACAGGATACTACTGAAATTTCATCCAGAATTATGTCCATATTGCAGCTCCATTGGAAAAGTTGTTGTGCAAGGATACTAAGTATGAATGGATACTAGAATGCCAACAAGCCTTGGATACCCTAAAATAAAAACTAGCCATTCTGCTCATTTAGGTGTTTCCTTATTGGTCGAAGCTCTTTCGTGTCCACATCGATGCTTTGTCCATTGTGCTGGGTGTTGTTTTGGCATAGCCGGGGGAGAGAAATATTGATCAGCCTATCTATTTTTCCAGCCGAAAATTGTCCATGACGAAAATATTCATAATACAACTGAGCACAAGGGATCGACCATGGTATATGCCTTACAAAAATTTAACCACTACTTGTTGGGGTCGGCTTTCAAATTCTTCATTGATCACTCTGCACTCAATTATCTAGTTAACAAGATGGTGTTGGGTGGAATAATATACCATTGGTTGTTTCTATTCAAAGAATTTGATTTTTAATTTTTCGTTAATCTTGGAAAACACAATGTTGGACCAGATCATCTGTCATGGATTCGTATTGGGGAAGATGCTATGAGACTCGATGATGAACTCTATAATGCAAAACTCTTCCGGGTCATAGTCGTGCCTGATCAATTGGTCGAAATAACAAAATTTATCATAACTAGCTAGGCTTCCACTGAGTATACTCTCGTTCTACGTCGACAAATGGTGACCCGTAGTGTCGATTATCAATTGATTTCTAGACAATTGTATAAGTCGAGCACAGATGGAATCCTACGTCTTTGCGCTTTGGAACACAAACGAGACTCCATTCTATATGAGGCACATGAAGCTATTGTTGGAGACCAAAATGTTCGTAAGTATACTTCGTGCAAGGTCCTGCGCACATGACTGTGGTGGCCCTCTCTCTTATCAGACACTAAAGACTACTACAAATGTTTCGACATATTTCAATGTGTTGGAAATCCTTGTTGTAGGATGAGATTTTGTTGTTCCCCGTGACTACAGTTAAACCATTCAACAAATGGGAAATATATTTTTTTGGGCCCATCAATCATCTTATGTGTCACACAAGGGTGCACTACATCATTACCACGATCGAATACCTCACGAGGTGGGTTGAAGCAGTGCCAGTCAAAGATTGTATAACAGAGACAACGACACCATTCATTTTTTATAATGTCATCACCATATTTGGATGTCCAAGGGTGTTGATGAGTGACCAGGGGTCACATTTTGTGAATGAAACTATTCAACAACTCACTTAGGAGTTCCTGATCCATCACCAGAAGAGCACCCCTTATCACCCTTAAGCCAATGGTACAATGGAATCTTTTAATAAAATTTTAGAACTTGCTCTAAAAAACGTTTTCAATGCAAAGCATGATGACTATGATCAACACATCCCCACAATCCTATGGGCTTATCAAACAACATGCAAAAGGTTGACAAAGCGCACACCATTAAAAATTTTCTATGGCAAAGAATTGACCATGCCGCTAAAATTTGTTTTTCCTAGCCTTTGGGTCGCCCTAGCCACCGCGATGACTGATGAGTAGTCTCTTCAGCACAAGTTAGATGAGCTAATGGAACTAGAGTAAGACTGAACGATGGCCATTTTTAGTTAAGTGGTTGAAAACGAAAGACAAAAGGCATGGTACGATCGTAACATACGCCGAAAAATTCTTCATCCTGGCTCTCTGGTATTATTATACAACAACAAATATTTACACAATTTGGGCAAGCTCCACATGCACTGGTTGAGTCCTTTCCAACTCATCTACATCAACGAAGTAGGTGTTGTCGAGATGGAAACCCTACAAGTTCATCCAATCAAGGGACTCATTAATGGTAGCAAGTTGAAGGTTTATTATGGCCCACAAGGGTTCGTCATTGTTTAAAACGGTTGGTCTAAGTTTTGAATATGGGTAGAATAGATTTGGTGTAGTTTTTACTATAAGTAGAATATCTCATATTCGACATAATTTACCTTTTGAACAACACGAAAGTCGCATCAGTCAAGTAGGTGGACTCCATAGTTTGAAAGTTTGAGCAAGTTTCCATATTACCAAATCAAGCTGACGCTATGGCATAGATACAAGGTATCGATCCGATCTGACAATTCATGAGGGTTTTGGAAGAGTTTCCTAGTGATTCAATCCATTAAAAGGGAAATTAATCCACTTTTGGTATTTCACACATGCCATGAGTACACAGTCAATTATACCACCCCATTCCCCAACAAGCATATTCAGTACAGTGGATCCGGTATATCGATCTCCCCATGAGTCAAATTTCACTACCACTTTCTACTTGTTCTTTAAGAAAACCCCCTGTCGAATATTTTTTCCTCCCCTTCATTATATTCCCCACCCTCCCCCCTCTATATATATATAT
>JASDQU011403052.1:65463-79931 GCA_032191745.1 Picea mariana
CGAGTCACCCTTAAAGTCCTGTCGGACTCTATTTGGAGGGTCACTGTTCCTTCTCCCCTGACTGCTACTATGATGGTGTGAATCCCACACCTCACAAGAGTTGAGAATTTCTGGAACGCATCCTCCTCCTTGAGCAGCCACTTGTTGCTTCTTGTCCCTTGTCCCCTTTCCCCTCTTGGCCTAAGTACACCGACACCTGCTACCCGAACCCCTACCTGAGGCTCCCCAAGTTTTCCCGCAGCATCAAGTTGTTTCCTAGGTCTTTTTTTTGGGCTTCCCAAGCCATCCCAGCCTGCTGCCCAAGCTTCCTGCTCGCTGCCCAAAAATTTTGGGCACTCCTGGCTGTTGCATATTCCTTGCTAGGTTTTCCCGCAGCCTATCGGCCTCTCTGGATGCCTTGTTGGCAACCTGTGTTGTGTTGGCAATTGGTTGTCTAGCTGGTGGCTTGGCTAGCCGCCGACTTGGCTAGCGGCTGGCTGTTGGTCTTCCCGTCGGCTACCCTTCCTGTTGGCGGTCGTAATGCCCAGCCGTGGGCTGTGGTTGTCTATCACTCGACATGCTCTCCTTCAGCTTTGTCGGTGGTCAACCTTGTCGCGTCTTCCATCACCCAGCTCTCCACGCGACCCAATTGTGCTCCTTGGCTAGCCAAGGTCTTTCGCCCTTTCCTTAGCGGCTAACGTTCCTCTATCTACAGTCACGTGGCTCTCTTTCCGGATGCTGTGGCGGAAACGATGTCCCAACTCCTTTCCGTCTGCTGGAACCACAGCCCTCGCGTGACCTTTCTACACTTCCCACTGCAACCACATATTCCTCTCAGCAATGGCGGCTGGCTTCTGGCTGTTTGTCCACGTTGTCCGCCCAGCATAGCTCCTCCACCAACGATCTCAACTCATCCACGGCTCAAGCATCCTCTACACGAGTCCTCTCCTGCAGCCGTAAACTCAACCGCTCCTCACTCTATGTGCTCATCT
This sequence comes from Picea mariana, assembly GCA_032191745.1. Classification (NCBI taxonomy): domain Eukaryota; kingdom Viridiplantae; phylum Streptophyta; class Pinopsida; order Pinales; family Pinaceae; genus Picea; species Picea mariana. The sequence goes on from JASDQU011403052.1 coordinate 66,435, forward strand.
CTTCTCTGCCTATGTCGTTGTCCCGTGTGCTCTGCCTAGCCTCTCTCCCCGCGTCTGTAGCAGTCATTCCACGCGGACTGTCAACATACGAGCCCAAGCCCGATCCACACATCACCTGTGGATTTTCTCTGTCGAACGTGTGATCCACACACACGCACATCCAATCTATTGACTCGAACCTCTTCAGCAAACTCGCTACGACCCGGTCTCCTTGCAATATATATGCACGGTCGTACATTGTACGGATCGTATGTTGGCCAACTCTGACACCATAAAAAGAATAATAGTTATAAACTCAAGTATCATATCTAAGTTACAACCATTTACATTAATATAACTTGGAACAACCACACAAAAGATGCAAAAGAAAAATTATGAAAAATTCACTCCTCAACACAAAAACTCTATTTTATTTATGTTGGATCGGTGATTACATAGGGTTGTAACAACCAATCTTTGTTTGCAGGGACCGTACCACATGTACGACATCCACACCACTCGTACGACCACCTGGTTGCTCACCACGAATTCTAGGAGGTTTGTTTTGTGTATTTGCAGGGGACTCTAGCTCGGCCCCCTCTCCTTACTTCATCAGACTCGACTTGGTGTTTTCTTTGCAATGCTCAGATCTTCTTGGATTGCTTCCACGACCCTACTTAGTCCTCCTCGGCTGGTTCAACTTAACCCATTACAAGATCTCCTTATAAGAGCCACTCTAGCTTGGATGGGTTCCTTCACTTTGAGATGATGAGGAAATGAGGCTTCCTAGGTTATTTGTAACCCTATCATTTCCTCTCATGCAATCCTGACAATCTTGGCCCTTAGCTCTTCTCCTCGAGATCTAGATCTAATGGTGGAGATTTAATCAAGCATTGATACCACTTAAATCACATCCAATGGTTATGACTTAATCTCAAGTTGACTTGAGTGGCCCCCACCAACATAATGTTGTCTAGACATAAGTTGGGCCCCTTCCACACTACTAGACACCCCTAGTGTGGAAGTACTTTCCCGCACTACAAATTCTAACAACTCCGTCACATTCGTCCGCTACTACAACCAAAAGTTTGCAACCACATGACCCTACATATGTGTATAGTGAAGCCCAACATGGACTCGTCTCGGAAATGTGCTTCCAGCATGTTCACATTAAGCCTTCAACTCAACTCTGTGGCATGCCTCTGCGATATGAAAAACTCCATCAAGTCACATGCATTCAACCAAACCTGTTTTCTCTGTCTGTTATCTTTGCACCCTTAAATGCTTCCACACCAAGACACCATGGATAAATCCACTGATCGTTAAGTCACCTATTGTTAACCGATTTGCATGACTCTGCAATGAATCAGTGTGTTCGAAAGCTGTGATCATCATCCGCAACTCAACCGACTCAACTCTTCTTCGACAGTCTACGACACAAAGTTGGCACAATGCAAAATGTGCTCAGTTGTTTGCCTTGTGATCCAAGCTTTTTTTTTCTATCTCAAGTCACGACGATGACCAAATCATCCATCAAAGTCTGCTCTGATATGCGCTATGATACCATCACGACAATGACATTGGTGAAGAGCTTCATTGACCCTTCTCCAAAGTTTGAACGAATCAACTCTGATACCAATTGTCACGGGCCTGGCAAACATCCGGTTGGGCAACGAAAACCACCTAACATTCCTAGTCACCATGCGACACTAGCGTCTTTCATTCGACGGCAAGGCCAAACCGAATTACTCAACCTGGGCTACACCTTCATCTAATTTCGTTTATTACTTATCTTATGTTTGCGTTTTTCTTATACTTAGAACAATTCATCAAGTAGAGAAAGCATTCATACATAAGTGAAAAATGAAACATGTATGTGGGTGGCCAAATCGACCTAATACCCGAATTATTGGTAACCAAGATCTACATCGTGTCGAGCTAAAATTGACCTAATACCCGAATTATTGATAACCAAGATCTGCATTGTGTCGGAGCTAAAACTCGTGCCACACAAAGAAAGAGTTACAAGGAGCTTTCGCTCATTACAAGAACCTGTTGTGAAAACCATACAACTCTACTTCAACGAGTTTCCCTTGGGTGCCCTTCCTTCTTGCCTCACTATGAGCAAAACTTTGTCATATTTTGTTTCTTGAATCTTGTTGCTCTTGCCTCACTGTGCATGCCACCTTTCTTAGTTCAAACTTGTCTTTGCCTTAGATTGGAGCGACCTCCTTTCTCTGCCATAGTTCGTTTGTTATATTGCTCCCTTCAAGAAAAACTTGCCCAACCTTGCGTTTTGGCTTTTCCTCCCCAAGGCATCTCAACTTACCATCCAAGGTCTATTTGGCCCCTTGGGGAGCAACTCTCCCCTCCTCCTTGGTCGCTACCTCAGAACTCCCAATCTGCAATTATGAAGATGCCTCTCCCTTCCTTGGACGATTTGCCAAATGGTTAGCTCCCTTGGTTATATTGGTGAGTGCCCTTGCCAAGCAACACGCCCCTTCGTCATCAAGCTGACACACCCTTTTCAATCATTTTGTCCACTTAACATTTTTGAGCTGACTTGCCAAGGGGCGCACTCCCTTTGCCTGGATGCGCTCTTCCTTGGTCGACCCTTCATTTTTTAGTTTTGGGCGCCCAATTCACCTTGGTGTTTGTTCGTCGTTTCCTTCATTGTTTGGTCAACCCCCCTTGGCATGGTGTGTGCCCAAGGCGTCTGAGCTTCCCAACCTTCGTTCTTCATTCGATTAGTTGGGTGCTCATGCTGTCGAAGCACCCATCATCTCCAACTGCTCCAACTTTCCGTGGGGTGCCCACCCAACTCGCTTCTTCNAGTTCGTTTGTTATGTTGCTCCCTTCAAGAAAGACTTGCCCAACCCTATTTTTTGGATTTTCCTCCCCAAGGCATCTCAACTTACCATCCAAGGTCTATTTGGCCCCTTGGGGAGCAACTCTCCCCTCCTCCTTGGTCGCTACCTCAGAACTCCCAATCAACAATTATGAAGATGCCTCTCCCTTCCTTGGACGATTTGCCAAATGGTTAGCTCCCTTGGTTATATAGGTGAGTGCCCTTGCCAAGCAACGCGCCCCTTCGTCATCAAGCCAACACGCCCTTTTCAATCATTTTGTCCACTTAACATTTTTGAGCTAACTTGCCAAAGGGCACGCTCCCTTTGCCTGGATGCACTCTTCCTTGGTCGACCCTTCATTTTTTAGTTTTGGGTGCCCAAGTCACCTTGGTGTTTGTTCGTCGTTTCCTTCATTGTTTGGTCAACCCCCCTTGGCACGACGTGTGCCCAAGGTGTCTGAGCTTCCCAACCTTCGTTCTTCGTTCGATTAGTTGGGCATTCATGCCGTCGAAGCGCCCATCATCTCCAACTGCTCCAACTTTCCGTGGGGTGCCCACCCAACTCACTTCTTTAATCAAGACACCATCTTAACCTTTATTTGCAAGTCTCCTTGGTGAAGTCATCTTTAGCACGACAACGCGCCTACAAAAACTCAACTTCACTATATAAGATGTTCTTCGTTTTTGTCAACCGAACTAAGCACTCTTCTTGTCCAGATTGTCTATTTAAACCTTCAGTGGAGGACTGTGCGTGTTCTTGCCAATCCTAAAGGTCTTACAAAATCCCCCTCACATGTGCAACCCGTAAGATATATTCTAATCTAAAAATAAAACTAACTATCTAAAATGATAACAAAAGATAAATGTATTAACGAGTTCCTCATATAAGGTCACACAAATTTTTGTTATAACATATTTTAGTACAAAGTAGCAAAAAGTGGCCTATAGTTTGATTACTCGAAGGTACTCAAATGATTGTTTAAGAAGAATACACATTCCCATTTTTCATCATTAATAAAATTAAATTGGAACCGTTTTATTTTAGGTCACAATTTTCATCATTGATAAAATTGATGTACATAATTTAACCATTTTAAGTTGTAATTTTTATAATTGATCGAATTAAAATTAAAGTGGAGAATTATTTTTTTGCATTGCCAAAAAAGTTAGTTTTCAAAGAACAAATGATAAAACAATTTAATTATAAAAAATACTAGAAAGAAGAGAATATGCAAATTATTTAAAAGTGAGTTATTAAAGTAAAGTAGAATAACTTAAATTTTTTTTATTATTTTGTAAATATTTTAATTCTTTAGTAAAGTAAAATAATTTTAAAACATTAATAATTATTTTTTAAATATTTTAACTTTGTAACTTTTTTAATTATATATATTTTTCATAAAAAATTGAAAATACATAAAAACAAAAATAAAATATTGAAAATTTTGAACATTCCAATAAAACTGAAACATATATTTATATAATCAATAAATGTAAATTTAACAACTCAAAATCAAACTATTAAATTATAAATGTTGAACATTCCAATAAATCGAAGGAAATATATATATAGAGAGAGAAAATAAAAAGTGTTATTTCTTTATAAAAAAGTTGTGATTATACATATCAAATCAATTTCTATTGTCTGCCACTTGTTTCGCTAAATTAGTGGAAACCGAAATAGATGGCACCTTGTTGTTCTGGTTGGCAAAAAAGAAAAAGTTGTCACATGTTCTGCCAAACATTTGGAAACCGGAATAGGTGGCAGAAGAGTATTGAGACGGATTTGTTGGAACATGCAATAAGAACTCTGAACAAAACATGGCCAAAAAATCTTCACAGACCACAAAACATGAAAGTTGAATAGGAGTACAAAAAATCCACGTGTTTTGCAGAGGAGGTACAAAGAGCCTAAGATATTTAAAACATTAAAAGAGCTATTAAAACCTGCTATCTTGAGTGCCACCGTGAGGAGTGAAGACGTAAGGTTGCACATAGGTTGGACAACGTTGTTGACTTTGCGTGCACGAGAAAGCATCGAACAAGATGTCAAGTCTGCTACTGAGAAGAGTGTGCCTGTGGAGCTATTCCATCATGTCCCTCCGCATCTTGAAGATGAGCTCCATATTTTCTGGCGCCATGAAGCAAAGTGAGTGTGATTCTTGGGCCATGGTGGAGGTGGGCGGTGGAGGCTCAATCAGACGGTCATCCAAAGGAATTTATTCTTGGATTATACAAGTCGCCCCCTCCATGGCTTCTGCTGTAGCAGTTGCAGGGAGACTGGTGTTGGGTCGGTCTTGGGGGTTTGGAACTATGTAGAGGAGGGAGTTTGGCGGCACCGTAATTGGTTCCTCTGGAATTTCCTCCTCTACATAGGCCATGGGAGGGGAATTTGGTTGCTTATTCCCTCAAATCAATGTGATCGAAGAAGCCTGGGCAAGCTTGCGGAGGCGTCTCTGTTTGGCTGCATAGATATACCAAGAAGGACCCATCTTGGGCTTTCCACGCTCTCGGGGCATGGAAAATAAGGAAAACCAGACGGAACTTAGCAGAAGAGTGCGCAGAGCTGGGAAACTGAACGAAGCAAAGCACAAATGCGAAAACTGAGTCGAGTGAAACAACCCATAACAAACCTGGATGAAATGGAGGAGTGTCAGGGGTGCTAAGGTGACTTTGCACACGCCTCTCGTACCCATTATCGTCCCTCCGCCATGGCGCACTAAGAGCTCCATTAAACCTGCACGAGGGAATTGTCCATCCTGCCCAGGAACACGATAAATTTTGTCCTCCATCCAAGAATTGAAGACGAGGGTGGCAATAAGCCTCATAAATAGCTTAAGCTGCATGTTAGTTGCGTAAAACCCCATCTGAGAAAATCTAAAACACATATTTATATAACCAATAAATATAAATTTAATAATTCAAACTCAAACTTTTTTAATAGTTAATTCCAAAATGTTAATACACCTAAAACATTTTAGCAAGTAATTCTACAGTCTATTTATAACTTAAAAATCCATTTATTACTTGAATTATAATAATTATTACAAATATTCAAATTTCATTAAAGTTCTATTTATAACTTAAAAATCCATTTATTACTTGAATTATAATAATTATTACAAATATTCAAATTTCATTAAAGTTAAATGGGAAATATACTTAAAAACTTATAATTTTCTTTTAATTTTTTTATTCATTTGAAAATGTAATTTAAAAATAAAACAAATTAAATATCAAAAATGTAATTTAAAAATAAAACAAATTAAATATCAAAAACAATTCTCAAACACAGTGTTAAGTCTTAAATTCAAAAACAATTCTCAAACACAGTGATAAGTCTTAAATTCAAGCTGAATTATCAATATTATTTAAATAAAAAATTAATATTTATGAACAAGTTTTAGATGGGATTCTTGGAATAGATACCCGATTTCGATAGTTTAATAATTCTTTATCTATTCAACTTGAATTTGTAACACTAGAGTGACAAGCTTCTTATGGGATTTTTATGTAGAGTGGACAAGTTCAATATGGTTCTTTTGGTAATTTAACAATTCATCATCCAAGTTAAGGAGGGATTAAGACTAATATTATATATTGCAGATGTCCAACTTATCAAAAATAATGTTTTTATTTTTTATATTTACTGTTAGGATATTTATACATTTAGGAGTTAGTTAATATTAATTTGGTCTAATGTATCGTTAGGTAAAAACGTGTTTCTTTAATATGCATTAGTATGCATTTGCAGTTAGGTAATCCGATGGTTAAGATATGTTCCCAACATAGAGTGATCTGATGGTTCATATTCTTCTCGATCTTAACGACTAAATTGATTTGTGGCTTAGCACTTGATTGGTCCATGATCTCTATTTGAAGAGCATGGAGGATCATTGACAATGATCGATTGTGAGAAACTCTCTTGTAAATCTCTATGTAATATTTTTCTTTTGCATTAATAAATTGCTCCAAGTGACCACGTTGGTTGGGGTCATGGATGTTTCCCCATATGGTTTTTACCATGTCAAAATATCAGTGTGTTGATATTTAATCTGGTTGTGTGAGTGGTTATTGAAGGTGTCTGTCCTCTATTGGAATACCTGTGTTGTCGAACACGGTATTAGAGCACATGTGAAGACCCACTCACGTTGTAGATCGAGATCGTGAATTTGTGTTACCTCATCTCCGGTTTCTTCCATTTTCATTTAGTTTTGAGCCAAGAGGATTGTTCCATTGCATCTGGAACACTCATTTCAGTCAGGAACGTTTTTCGTTTCACTAAAAAAAGTTTCCATATGCCCAAGATACGACCATTTCAGTCAGATCTGGAGGTTTAAATCTTGAATACACCCTTTTAAATTTTTGTAGAGATAATATTTCGGTTTTATGTTTTTTATTTCCAGGTTGCTACTTTTTTCGATATGCGTATGTTCTTTGTTCCGTGTCTTGTGCGATCTTGACAAATAAAAAACAAAGCAGAAAGGGTTTTCCTATCTACGTATGTTATTTGTCGTGTGCTCTGTGTGATCTCAGTAAATTAGAAATAAATGAAAAAATTGCATTTTTCGGGTATGTTAACCGAGATATAACCCATGTTGTTGTCGAGAAGCGACATTTTTTTCTTGTGTGAAAAGAGTTTTTTTTAGCATGCTCTCCAAGATCGTCATCATCATCATCAACAACAACAACTCCAATCCCCCTTCTAAACAATATAATATGTTTTTCACTGGCTCACTTGGTTAAAAATTACTTTACTTAGTAAGAGGTCTTGAATTCAAGTCTTTTTTTTGTTACTCTTTTTGAAAAAGTTCATGCATTCATTATAAAGTGCATTTCATTGAATTTATAAAAGTGAATCACTATTAAATAACTTTATTTTATTTTAAGTTATTTTGCATGAAACTTTCATTTACAAAGTAACTTCATTGTAAAAGTGATTCTAAGTTATTTTATAAAAGAGGGTCACTTCATAAGTAACTTATTTAAAAGTGAGCTTATAGGCACAGTTAGGAGGAGCATCACCGCGTGGACCAACTTCTACTTGCCACGTGTCTCTTTGGTTATCATTTATGCTCTTTTTCAGAAGAGCACAACTTTTACATCCGAAGTCCATTTTCAGTGTCGTTTTTTTTTAAACTGTCTATTTTCTTGAGTCTTTCTAACCAGATTATTAGTTTCATCTTTGTATGCATATTTAATATGGTTTATCCCAATGATATTTTTTTTACCAATACCAACTACTTACAATTGAAATCTCATATGGAGGATTTAATAAGAAGTAAAAGATTGTAAAGGATTACCTTGGGAAAAGAACAAGAACCTACTGATGATGACAAGTATATCAAATGGATTAATAGGAATGACAAAGCCCATGGACTAATCAAAATTTCCATCTCTCCTAATTTAAGGTTTCACCTTCAAAAAATTGAGAGCCCAGATAAGGCTTGGGAAAAGCTTGAAGTTGTGTTTGGTAAACACAATATTGTTCAAGCTCACTAGTTGGAAAATCGGTTAAAAAATTTAAGTCCAAATGATTTTTCTTACATTGAAGACTACTTATCTAAGTTCAAAACACTTAGTATTTTATGTATAGAATGTGAACTAGATCTGAAGGAAAATCGATGGATATATGTTATTCTTTCTAATCTTGGTAGTGCATATTATGTTTTTGTATCTACCTCTTATGCCACTAGAAAATCTCTAGGGAGTGCCTATAAAGAACCCTCTCTTGAGTCCTTTCATGATTCTCTAATTCAAGAGCAGGATAAACTTGTGCAACTTGGACTGATCAACACTTCAGGTACATCCAACAAAGCCTTAGTAGCCCAACATAAAGATAGACCCAAGAACCCCAAGAAACAACATCCTCGCCACAACAACAAGCAAACCAAGGGTCCAAAACCCTCTCCACTAGCTTATGCTCCTAATGGTGACAAAGGAGAAAAATCCAAAAATAAGAAGACTAACAAACATTGCAATTTTTGTGGAAAAGATGGGCATGATGAGTCCAAATGTTTTAAGAAGATGACAACTTTAGAAGCAGTGATGAAGAAGCACAACATCAATATTGATTCTACTTCTTCATCTTCTTCTCATGGACATGCACTTTCTACTTCTGGTTTCTCTTTCAATGCAACTTCTACTTCTTCTTTTGATGAGTGACTTATTGATTCTAGAGCATGTTATCATATGGATAAAGATAAAGCCATGTTTTCTGCTCTTAATGAATGCAACACCAAGAAAATATTTGTTGGTGATGATAGATCTCTTAGTGTTGTAGGGTCTGGAAAAATGCATGTAGATAATGGTCATTTCAATGGTGTATTATGTGTTCCAAGTATTTCTTGCAACCTTCTATCAATATATCAAATCAATCATTCACGTGAAGGTAATATCATAGAGTTTTCACCTCACCAAGTTGTAATCAAGGATCTAAAATATCCTAAGCATGTTCTCGCAACTGGGATTGTTGATGGTATTACCAGGTCATACAAGTTTGACAACTTTGGGTCATCCTCTTTTCCATCATTTTTTGTTGCTCATAGCGATGACTTGAGCAAACTTTGGCATAAGCAGTTTGGTCTTCTAAACTATCACTCATTGCAACAACTATATAATCAACAGATGGTGATCAGTCTTCCTCTTGTTTCCCGCAGAGATGGTGTTTGTTTCGGCTGTGTTCTTACCAAACATCATTGGGACAATTTTGACAAACATGCATCTTGGCACACCTGAGCCCCTTTGCAGCTTTTTCACAGTGACTTGTGTGGTCTGTTTTCTTCTCCTTTTTCTAGGTGCAAGTATTTATTAACTTTCATTGATGACTTTTCCAAACGCACTTGGGTTTACTTCTTAAAACTTAAGAGCGATATTTTGGCCTACAAGGCCCTTGTAGAAAAGCAATATGGACAACAACTTCAAAGGTTAAGAACAAATAATGGAGGTGAATATGTGAACAATCAATTTGCAAGTTATTGCACTACACAGGGAATTCAAATGCAACACATTGTTCCATATACACCACAACAAAATGGTATTGCCGAGAGAAAGCATTGCACATTAAAAGAAATGGCTAATTGTATGATCCAATCTAAGGGATTAAGTCTAAAGTATTGGGCGAAAGCCATTAACGGTGAAACTTACATAGTAAATCACACTCCCATAAAGGATCTTAAAAATACAACACCTAAAGAAGCATGGAATAACATTAAGCCATATGTAAGTCAGTTTCTTGTATTTGACAGTGTAGCATGGGCTCACAATCCTAGTGAGAAAAGGAAAGCATTGCAGCCTAAAAGTGAGAAGTGTATATTTGTTGGTTGTTCTGAAGATGTCAAAGGTTGCATACTTCTTCAACGACATTGTAATGAAATTATTATTAGAAGAGAAGTTAAATTTGATGAAAATATCTTGGTCTGTGAGCCAATTCAATGTTTGTGCATTCTTCGACCTGTGATCCATCTTCGGAATGTGTGCCTTCTTTTGTTCCTATTCTAGTTTCTTCTTCTTCAAATGATGATAATGATGATGAAAATACACCTCCTCTTGCTCACCTTCCTCCAAATGAGCCCATTGAACCTGATCTCGCACTAGCACCACCACTTCCTAGATGGGTTCATTCAACACGAGAAGAATATGGTGATCTTGTCGATGATCCTTCATATCAACATCAAACACGTTCACAGTTTTAGCAAGCCACTTCCCTTTTGGCTCAAGTTTCTGAGGCTCATGATTCAAAGACATTTGCAGAATCTTCAGGTCATCCAGATTGGGATACAACAATGAATGAAGAGTATTATTCTTTAATGGAAAATGATACTTGAGATCTTGTACCCCTTCTAAAAAGAAGAGAACTTATCAGATGTAAATGGGTGTACAAAACTAAGTATGCATCAGATGGAAGTGTTGAAAGACGCAAGGCCCAATTAGTTGCAAAATGGTTCTCTCAAGTTGAAGGCATAGACTATAATGAAACCTTTTACCCTGTAGCCAAAATGAATTCCATATGCCTTGTTCTATCCCTTGTCACCTCACATAAATGGGAGGTCCATCAGATGGATGTTAAATCTGCCTTCTTGCATGGGGATTTGCAAGAAGAAATCTACATGGAACAACCTTCTGGATAAGTCCAGAATGACTCTAGCCTTGTTGGTCGCCTTAAGAAATCTCTTTATGGTCTTAAGAAAGCTCCTCGAGCTTGGTATGCCAAAATGGACATCTTTCTTCTTGATACCGACTTTTTTAGATTCCATTCTAACCCAAATGTATATACCAAGAAAGTAGAAATCCATGTCATAATCCTTTTTATTTATGTCGATGACCTTATCTTCACTGGTACTAACCCAAAAAATTTAAACCATGTGAAAACCATCCTTAAGAATAAATTTGAAATGACTGACTTAGGCTATTTGCATTATTTCCTTGGCCTCCAAGTCTTGCAAACTAAGGAAGGAATCTTTCTTTCCCAGTCTAAGTATGCTTGTGACCTTATTTTCCGCTTTCACATGGAAGACTCTAAACCATCCCCTTATCCCTTTTAGTCTGGAGTCAAACTTGTTGCCACCTACACTCCTCCCAAAGTTGATGCCACTTTGTACCATAAATTAGTTGGTACCCTCTTATACTTGACTCATATTCGTCTTGATCTTTCATTTGCTACTGGTCTTGTTGCCCGGTATATGCAATCACCCCATGAAGGCCATTGGAAAGCAACTAAAAGAATACTTCGGTATGTTCGGGATACATTACAGTTCAAGGGGGCTCCTTCATTGGTTGGTTTCACTGATTCAGATTGGGTCGGTGACCCTAATGATCGAAATTCTACTGCAGGTTATGTTTTCAACCTTGGTTCAGGACCTGTCACTTGGGGTTGTAAAAAACAAATTCATGATCGAGTTATTTAAGTGTTATTTTTCTCTACAGAAGATCAAGTTGGAGACATTTTCACAAAGTCTCTTTCATAAGCGAAGTTCTCCAAATTTTGTTCTATGTTAGGAGTTCAGGAAGTTTTCATTAGGGGGGGATAGGCTCTAATGTCTCCTTCATTCTCTTATTGTGTCGCCTTTGTAAATATTTCAATTCTATCCCAAGTTGTTCTTAAGGGGGGATGTTAGGATATTTAGACACTTATGAGTTAGTTAAGATCAACTTGGTCTAATGTGTCGTTAGATAAAAGCGTGTTTCTTAGTGTATTTCTTTAGTATGCATTAGTATGTATTTGTAGTTAGGTAATTCGACAGTCACGATATGTTCCCAACATAAAGTGATCCGATGGTTCATATTCTCCTTGATATTAATGGCTACATTGATCCATGGCTTAATTCCCAATTGGTCCATGATCTCTATTTAAATAACATGTAGGGTCATTTGTCAATGATCGATTGTGATAAACTTTCTTGTAAATATGTCTGTAATAATTTTATTTTGCATTAATAAATTGTTTTAAGCGACCACATTGGTTGGGGCCATAGATGTTTCCCCGTATGGGTTTTACCATGTCAAAACATTAGTGTGTTGATATTTGATCTATTTGTGTGAGTGGTTACTAAAGGTGTTCATCCTTTGTTGGAATACCTATATCTTATTGCAAAAAAGTGATTGTCAAAAGAAGATAAAGAAATAATATGCCTCGGCTATGAAGGTTGATTACACTCACACATTCAATGAGTGAAAAGGGGGTTAAAGGATTGTGATCTAATGATAAAATGCACCTAATATTACCCATATTGTATTCAAGCTACCAAAAGATGAGGAAAATAATGTCCCTTCAATTTTGAGATTTGACCTTATTGTCATCAACTTAACCACTTTTAGTGGAGTTGCTTCAATGATTAACCAAGTTCTATAAATTCTTACTTCAACCAACAAAGGGTTATCCATCCATCCACAACCTTTTTTTGAGTGCTAACTTGCCTTCATTACTACCCAAGATCTATAAATACCTATTTCAAGCAATAAAGGATTATCTATTGATCCACACAATTTAATTCCACACTACTTCCATTCCTATTTATATGTTATTCATACATGCATTTTATTTGTTGGACACTTATGTCATCAATTGAAGCAAGTAGTAGAGGAAGCGATTTGTGTAAGTAGTCTTCATATACGAGGCTTTGTTTGGGAGCAATAGTTTGTTGTATGGGATTTACGGCTTTCCACTTTGCTAGAGTTTGTAATGTGATTTGAAAGTGTGATAGATGAAGCTAGTGTTTTCTCTTGAGAATGGTGAGGTAGGATAAATGACTACTTGAGCTCATTTCCCACTATTCAATTGGATGTAACTTGGAATTGTGTGATGGTAAATTATCGTAGACCCATACCTATGTGAGGGAGAAAGATTGCAGACTTGGAACTATGTGAAAGGTCATGTTTGGAAATTGAACCATAGGGACTATTGTAGAGGTGTTCATGTTATTTGTTAATTAAATTCTCAATTTTGTATTGTCTAGTAGAATGCTAGAGGAATCAAGCTCTTGATTGTGTATTCCATTGGGACCATGTTGTCCTTTTTGCATAGACATGTGAATCCAAGCATCCTTAACAAATACCATATACCTAGCACGATGGTGGTACTTAGGCAACAACTATGGCTAGGTGGTGAAGCATTTGATTGTAATCTAGATTTAACCAACTTGATGGTGATGCTTAGGCAATAACTATCGCTG
>JASDQU011403053.1:54549-88591 GCA_032191745.1 Picea mariana
ATGTTTGGTTTGGGTGGCCTTGGAGAATTTACTCTCCAACCTATTCCAAGGCCCTATTCTTAAGCTAGTGAATGCACCCTACAAACAGAAAAGTCTACTTGATTTTATTTAGCGTTGCTTTCAATGGGCTTTGTTAAGTCTCAAGGTGCGGAATTGAAACTGATGGTGTGTAAACAGACTCAAAGAAAAATGCAAAAAAATGCTTGGAAACAAACTTTTTCTAAAATGCAAAACCAACAACTTTTCAATGAAAGACTTCTTTTCTTTTTCAATTTTACTAGGATTTCATGCAGTAAATATGAAGGATTTTCACTCAGATCTGCGAGCTACTTATACTTGACATGCACTGCAAAAACTTATGCAAAACAGACTTCTTTCCTAGCTACTGATGCAACAACACAATCCTCAAGCCAAGAAGAAAATGAAACAGGAAATTGTTTTTTTATTTCGTTGTAGAATAACACAACAAGGAAAAATGATGACAAGAACAAAACCAAGAGAATCAAGGAAAACTCTAGCTTAAAGCGCAGATCGCAAATACAATCAGAGCACAAAAATGCAACAAAGCAATCACAACAGCACCAATTCTAACACTTGCCTAAAAACCATAAAACAAAGATTTTTTTTCTCTTTTGTCTTTTCTATCAAAAAATCTAATAACAAACACAAGATAAGGGGGAAATGCCCTAATCTGCTGACTGTGCAGCCCCAGACTCTAGACCCCTGAGAGGAGCTCTTCTCGCCACAGGAGGGGATGACTGCCCCACCCAAGCTGACAAGCTGCCAATCAAGCCCGCGATTGTCACCAATACAGCGCGCGTGCAAACGCGTGTTGAGCTTCTACAATGCGCGGGTACCCGCGGGCTAGCCTTAAACAGGCCGCGGGTCTGTATAAAAACTGAGATAAAATCACACACAGACAGTCTAGTCCTGAAAAAGGCTTCTGGTATTGACAACCAGAGTCTCTAAAAGGCTTAGATGCTATCACTTTAACAGAAAAGCAATATTTGCAAAAAGAAAAACCGACGTAAAGAAAAACAACACAATAAGACAGACTGAAACACAAGGCAATATACTAATCAAGACCCAGACAGGATCCAGAAAGCCCCCTGAGAAGATAAACTTCTGACAGGGAAGAGGGGACTGCCTCTTAAGCTCCCTGGGCTCTACACGCTATTGAAACCACTACAGCAGGCGTTCACACGCGGGCTGTAGAAGGTTAGGGTGCGGGCACACGTGTGCAGGCCTTATACAGGCCGCATGTACCTCTGTGTGTCTCATGAATAAATGTCAAGTGTCAGTCAAAGAAGACTGGTATTAATAACCAGGTACCCTGCTAGCATTGACCTAACAGAAAACAAAAATAAACAAAGAAACAGAGGCTGAACTTCTTTGAACTACCCAAAAGATCTTTAACCAAATCCGGAAACCCTAAGAGTAAGACTGTCCCTAGTGGAGTCGCCAATTCTGTTGTGGGGTATTCTACCCTACGGACTAACAAGCTAGGGCTTTAAACTTGTACGCAGATCATGACCCTTTATAAGCTTACTTTTAACCTTCTACCCAAATCTAAAACCCCTTTTCTCAGGAAAACATGAGAAGAATCAACTAACCTTTTTATCGACGGTTGAAGTAGATCCTCCTTTGAGCTTTTATCCCCTTGCTGCTGCTGCTCCTTCCACAAAGCTTCCTGCAATCACGACAAAAATACGCATGCATGCTACTGATCTACGAGAGGGTTAGAGATAAAACATAAATCAAATAACATAGATGAGACTCATGTGTTTGGGATGGGAAAAGCATATTTTTCATTAATCTCAATATGAATCAACTTACAATGATTTTAAAGACCGACCACCGTTCCTCGATCCTGATCCTGGGCTCCTCCTCTTCTTTTGTCCTCCAACTGCTGTTGCATGAATTTCTCCTAAAGCTTGAGGCAAGGCTAAAGGGTTGGGACAAAACAAACTTGGCAATTTGGCAGAGTTTCTTTGCTATGATTTTTCCTCCTTGAATAGTACCCCTACCCCTTCTTTTATAGGCTAGAAGGAGCTAGGGTTTTAGACGAACTCTCGGCCATGCATGGTGGGGAGTTCTAGTTAACTGACCAAAATCTTCTTGTTCCGTCGACAACTTTCCGTTTTTTGTGATTCTGAAGGCAAACACGGGCTGTAGTGGGCCTGCTAGCATTTGCCCGCGGGCTGTAGTGGGCCTCCTAGCATTTGCCCGCGGGCTGTAGTGAGCCTGCTAGAGTTTGTTTTTTTAAAATGGAGTTTTTAGAAGAGTTGTTCAGTAGTTTTTTGGCAAAGAAGGGATATGAGTTGGCCTGATGCCAGGTAAGCATGTGTGGTGCAATTTAGGGTTACAACATCTAGGTGGCCTAGAAAATAATGAAATGTTTAGACCTTGATAGAATAAAGTATTAATTAATTAGTAAGTTATGAACTTGAAGCATAACAAGAGTCTAAGCCTAAGTCTAACACTAAGTCTAGAGTGTAAGATTAAATAAGGGACTAAATAAAATATTAAATAAGTCAAAAGTTATGAGATAAAATCAAACTCTAGGAAAAGAGAGAACAAAACTTAAATGTTGGGAGAATTTCACATGTGTGCATGAAAATAATAAAAAGGATTTTTAAAATAGAAAGAAATTAAACAATGAGAGAATAGATGTACACATAGAATGGTATCTTGAGTCAATCTACCACTAAGTCTAACTAAAGGAAGACTCCTAAACCAACTCAAACTAAGATCTAGTTTGGGGACACTCATTAAATGGGAATTTGGGGAACTAAGAAACATCTAAGAGAAAAAATAGCAACACATTGGGGAATGTGAGAGAAAATGGATTTTTAATTAAAACAAAAAGGGTAATTACTTGTGCAAACTAGAGTGTGACAAGTGTGTGGGTGAATAATCATAACTAATTTAATTAAAAAGTTAATTATTTGTGCATGGGGACATGTGTCATAAGAGATTTTTCTATAAAGGAAATGGAGAAGAAGGGAAAGGGGCCTCACTTTTCATAGTATTGTTATACTGCTAAAATTTGGTTTGACTCTGTTTTACTTGTGAGAAGTGGGATTCCAAGCTTGAGAAAGAGTGGAAGCTCTTCCTTGCGAGGAAAGTCTTGGGTGCTTTTGTTTCTGGTTTTGTGTGTGGTCTCTTTGTGGCTCGGGAGGGCTAAGGGGGAAGAAGAGTACCCATAGCATTGGCTAAGAAGTATTGATGAAGTGCTAGATTGGAAAGCGAAATGGATAAGGAGAACATATGAAAAAATTTTGCTGAAGTGAAGACAATTTACATATCAACAATATATTGTTACGTTATTTAGACATTATTATTCTTTGTAGCTAATTGTTCCATAGATAAAAATGGATGATTAGTGATACTAAATTGCGAGTATTCCTTGGAGAATGATTTATAAAATAGTGATTTAAAATTGGAAATTGCTCAATTTATCAATCGGATTACTGTAAATAATCATGGTTAGTTTATTGATATTATTGATATTAGATGATTGTATATGTATCGCTGGAATTTTCCCAATTTATCAGTTGGATTACTGTAATTAATCATGGTTAGTTGTTAAATATTATTGATGTTAGATTATTGAAATTATTATTGTTTGAACTTAAAGTCATTGCCTGCTGTGGAGGAAACGATTAGTGTAAAAATAAATATTGTAATAGATCTGATATGGTTCGAATAGTAGTTGTTATAAAATTTTATGGATAAAAAGAAAAACTTGACAGAGAATCTGTATTGTTTAGGAATATATATATTCCGACGGATTACTCCTTAAGAGAATACAACCTCGTTCAAATGCTATCAGTTAATTTAGATTATATTTTGGTTCAAACCCCATACCTGCAAATCCTTTTCTCTTATGAAATCATTGATAATTTATGTTGTGAATTACCTTAAGATATTTATACATTGGAAAATATTTTTCCAATCCACACTGAGATGATCGATTATTTGGATCATACTAAATTCATAGATCATGTAGTAAGTAGGAAATAGGGTAAAATTCTGTGTAAAATTGATTATTTGGAACAAATTCTGTGTAAAATAGGATTAGGAGATGATCGATTATTTGGAACAAATTCTGTGTAAAATTGAATTACTCTGGTAGGATAACAAGACTCGTGATTTGGCATAATGTTTAATTGCAGTACATTTAACAGTTCTCCTTGCGGTTGTGAAAATTTTACTATTGGGCGTAAATGCCATCTCTCAATTTTTCACAGGACAAAAACCCTTGTATGTTTACCTATTAATTTTGAAATTTTGATATCTCAGACTCACACAATAGTCATTTACTCTTAGGTAAAGTTTCCTCTATTAGACTTAGTTTTACGAGGTATAAAGATTATTAATCCTAACTTACGATTAATACATGGTAATTGAAGTTACTGTGATTATAAGAAGGGATAACTAATTGCAGTCAAGATAGTTCAACGAATAATCCAACCACATTTTAGGTCGATGATGTAGTACCCAATTTAATAGAAATCTTGAATACATGCATATACGTAATACATAATGACTTTGGTAGATTCCTTGTTGACCTAGTACCTAGAAAACTCTACAATATTCATTATTTGAACCACCAGATTATAACTAGAGTAGCGATGTGTTTTGCCAATATGGTTGGAGGCATGTTGATGCGTGGTTAAATTATCGTTGGAAGTTAGAAACTGATTCTATTCAAAGTCGGTTGTTAAACCCTTAGTTACTGTTAACAAGTTTCACTCACCAAATCTACGACAGGGATAGATTGCAGAGATTGAAAGGAAAATTAAATCACTCACAAGTTGTAGTTCTGCAATAATCCTTGACCGTTGATCGGCTTCAAGAATATCCACAGTCATCAGATCATCTCAATGTGGAAGGATAGGATAAGCGGGGCTAAAAGGTTGAGATTTTGATTAGCTGAATACCTGTCAGTCATCAGATTAAAACCGATTCTCGTCAGCCATCGGATCATGTTAAAGTGGAAGGACAGGATAAATCTACAAGAACTGCATTACAGAATAGATCGAACCGTTGATCTAAAGAACCTAATCAACGAACATAATTCACTTCGGGTATAAAAGAAAGTGAGGAACTTATGACCATCAGTTTGATATTTGAAATACCTGGAGCTCGTAAATCCAAAGTGAATAAGGACCGTCGAATTTAGAGGACATACAAGGACCGTTGGATCAAGGTTGTTAGTCAGCAGACCACGTCAACAAGGAAATGTGGCAGACTGTTTCAGTAGACCACGTCATTAGTCTATGTCAGCAAGGACACATGGCACAATTAGAGAACGACAAGTGTCAAGATAAATCGACATTTTTGGTATGTGAAAATCATGAATCAGAGTGACATGTGGAAGATACTCATCTCGTGACACATCAGCAAGTGACGTAAGCAACTTACGTCATTCTGGGAGTTTTGCTTCAGGAGATATACCACCAGTACTTGTCCCAAGTCCCGAAGTCCTGAATGTCGGAGTCCCGAAGTGGACACAAGACATCTGATCTGGAGATCACTTCGTGAGCGTCCTCGACCATCAATCTACTCAGTGGAAGGATAGTGTAAGTGGAAATATTAACCGAGAGAAAGCGGTCTCCATCGTTGATGACTCACACAGTAGGTGATCACTCCGGGGGGAAATGGAGCAGCGTTTATTTGAAACCTTCGAAGTCCAGAATGCTGAAATATCGAAACAGAAATAAGTCGTCTGATATGAAAGATCACTTCGAGAGTATTCTCAACTATTGATCATACTATAGTGAAAATTGAGGCCTGAGAATTATGAAGCTCGGAGATGCGAAAAGATCTCAACCGTTGATCAAGAGAGGGACACGTGTCATCCATTTGTCAGCTCCAAAAGAATGACGTTTGGAGGAAAGAAGGTGTTGAGATCTGAAATATCCGAAGTTCGAAGACCTGGAGTAAAAGGTGGCCATCCATATCGATGCGTGATTAATTCCCAACCGTCGGATTTAACAGTGAAAGGATGAATGTAAGGATCAAAGATGACCATTGATCTATTTCCATGAAATAAATTGTCCGATCTAAATTCGAAGGTTTGAAATGTTGAAATCCCGAAGTTCTGAAGTGCGAAATTTCGTTAGCCATCCATCTCATCAGAAGATTGAATCATGACCATTGATTTGATAAAGTGTTGAATAACTCGTTTGGCTTAGCATCTGGTTACCGCCGATGGTCATATGATATAATATTTTTAAAAGGAAACTGTTATACATTGCTATAGTCAGTAAGCCCTTGGTTCTATAATGCTCAGTAATATGTGATGGTTTGAAGGAAGTGCCTCCAGGGAATTTGGTCTCTGTGAAAATAACAAAGATTTAGGACCGATTATAAAGGATTAAATTGATCCATGACTGTGATCAATTTATGGAAAACCATCATGGTAAAATAAATAAATAGTAATTAAGATTAATTAATCGAAGAGCTGCGATGGTCGAAATGAAGGGACATAATTGTGTCACACTCACACCATTTGAAGAGTATATAATCAAGGAAGAGTGTTGAGAAGAAGTGTGACTCTACAGTTTAGAACAAAAGATCAAAATCCGAAGCATATTCCAAGAAGATATCAAATGAAAGAAAATGTGAATTAAAGAGAGAAGATGAAATATGGTGATGAGTGATTTATGGTATACCTTTGATCATAAGATA
Organism: Picea mariana; assembly: GCA_032191745.1. NCBI lineage: Eukaryota > Viridiplantae > Streptophyta > Pinopsida > Pinales > Pinaceae > Picea > Picea mariana. The sequence goes on from JASDQU011403053.1 coordinate 61,249, forward strand.
GATTTGATTCTATATGGATCACTACTACTAGATTTGAATAAACTCTAGCTTGATAGACTGGGTTCTATCAACAAGTTGGCTCTTGCAGCAAGCTGGGTCTTGGCTGAGAGTTGGTTCTCTCTGAGGAGTTGGTGCTCCTTACTTCAGTTGGTGCTGAAACAATTTGTTGGTGCCAAAAGAAAATCATCTTTCACATATATTTAAATTACTATGTTTATATCAATTATACAAAAGATTATACAAACATCTGGTGTCTCTGTGTCCATTGTGATAATGATTTGATTGATATTAATTTGTTCAATTATGTTTTAACTGGTAACTTGAAAGAATAAAAAGTTAAAATAGTCCACACACTAATTCACCCCCCCTTAGTGTGGGCGGTGTGTTCTTCAGTCCATTGCACATCTTTCTCATCCCTATTCTTTTACATTTGCTCCAATACATCCACTAGTATAAAAAGAGTGAAGGAAGCATAAACTCACTTTTCCCCATGTGAGAAAAGTGATCATATGGTTGAAATATAGCTTCCCACCATTTTTTTTTATAAACGGTAGGTAGTTTCATCTTTTGGCACAATTCTGAGAGCATCATTTTAAGCCATAAAATAAAGATATATCTCAATTATTCAAAAGTAAAATTTGTTCACAATTATGGATTCTATCAACTCACCAACTTGGGGAAAATTCTAGGATGCTTATTTTTTGGCTTATTCATGAATCTCGCTCAAGGGTTTACCACTTGTTGGAGATATTTCAATGATGGTAGATCCATGTAAATGATATTTATAGACATATTCATATCCAAAAATATTTTTACTCATGGAATATATAATGGCTTATTTTCAATACTTATCACATTCTTTACTATTGCAGTTGGTCCAATGAGCCTCTAAGCAAAGTGAATGAGTTGTAGTTGATGCCTGACAATACATTAAGCTTTGGCATAATGTTGAGAATTGTGTGCATCCTCTGGGAATCCATGAATAATGTGTGACGCATTGAAAAATCCCTTAAGGATTTCTATTGTTCGTAGCTTGTGTTGTGACTCCATTTTGATGCTATCATCACTGCTAATTAAGCCAATTTTGACCCTATCCCTCTCCTTTTTGGCTTAAATATAACCCTTCTTGTCAACCTTTTTATGATTTATAGATAATGAACCACGCAAAGAGAATTTAAAGGTATTAAGTTATCTTTATTCATAAATTCTTGATTTTGATAAGATAAATGTTATTAATAGTCATTTTACTAATCAGTGGTTACAAGAATTTTAGGTTCATGTAATTTGTCATTAGTTTGCATAACATATCTCTTCCAAAATAAAATCTACCACTTGGAGGATATTCACATTCTTCAAGACATGGTTTTGTTCCTATTCCATATCCATAAATCTAAATAGAATGATCGATAGATGGAAGTCAACTCCAAAGTCAATGCCAATAGTTATGAAGTTAACTACGCATACCAAGTTTTGTGGGAATCACGATTTCATGCACAAGTGTCATGAAATCGACATAGAATATTAGCAAAGGGTGCATGAATATATCATCCCCTATATTGAATGTAACTTTTATTAGTAACAAAGATATGACAAATCGTAGGAACTATGGGATGGGGTGTTACTCAATAGCACTCTATTTCCAACTTGTAATATTTATAAAGAGAGGGATAAGATTTATTAGGGAGATTTGATAATAAAAAAAAAAACTGAAAAAGGAAGAGGAATTGATGGTGTAACTTGTTGATCTATTTTCTAGACTTTGAATAATAAAGTATTTATGCTTCATACTGTGTACTAGTAGTTCTTTGTGATTGTAGCGGTTCTTGCAACATGTTTTAGGATAGGAGGGCCCCCTACCTTTGGTATATGTTTCATTATTTTAATTAGTTCCTTTTCATTTACCTTTTTATTGAACTTTTTCATAGATCGCAATATTTTTTCTTAGTGTGGTATGTCGGAATATTGAGAGGGGGGGCGGGGGGGCGGGGGTGAATAAGTTTGAGCACTTTATACCACTTTTAACCACAATATATATTCCTTCACTTAACAGCAATGTTCAACAATATATCATCAATGTATCATCTATTAATGCATCCAACATATGTATCATAAGCATGTAAACATAAGCAACATCACATCAAGAAAAAAGTACACCAGTATTTACGTGGAAACCAAAATGGGAGAAAACCATGAAATTATTTCTTGTATATATCAAGGATTCATTCATAAGAAGCACCGAATTACAAATTATCTAGATGCAACTGGAAGGAGGATCCAACCCCTTATTCTCAGGCTCCATCTTGAAGGAAGCTACAACTCCCTGAATTCTCTAGATCCAACCAAAAGGAGGCTACAACCCTCTGGGTTCTCCGACTACAACCACCTATTCTCAAGCTCCAACGTTAAGGAAGCTCCAACTCCCTAATTCTCTAGCTCCAACTGGAAGGAGGATACAACCTCTTTTCATCGCCCCATAGACCGCCCTAAAGTATATGTGTATACCAATTTTCACTACCACGATCATTGTCACTGCCACTGTCATTGTCACTGCCACTATCACTGTCACTATCACTACCACATAAACTACTATCACAACAACTTGTCCAACCAATCACTGTCTCATCCGCGAAACCAGATCCACTCTCATCTGCATGAAACTCATGCCTAGATTACCAAGAGCATATCTCAAGCCATATTCTCAACAACACCAACACATGCCTCTACCAAGCATGTACCAAGATCACCTCATACCATCACAAGATATGTGACTCAACCAAGTACCAACATGTACTATGTATCAACCATGCATCAACCTCAACCTGTACCACAACAAGTGCATAAACCATGCACCAACACCTGTTCCAAACTATGTATCAACCATGCACCTCAAACTATACCATCAACCATACCATGTGTCAACCATGCACATCAACCATGTACATCAATCATCAACACCATACCATTTACCAACCATGTATCAATCCTACACCATACCATGTATCAACCATGCACCATAACAAGTGTCTCAACCATATACCATATCATGTCATACACCATATGCGAATAAACCAAGATATGAACCATCTATGTATCTCACCAATTAGAACTCAACCAACATGTACCATGCATCGAATGATGTGCCTCAAGCCATAAACCACATCTCACAAATACATGCCTCAAGCATACTCCTCAATATCACCAAGATGCAACCACATAACACAATATACCAAGCCTCAAGTATGCACCATAACATCTAACCAAACCATACACCATGATATTCAATGATGCTTCTAATCAATGTACCATAACATCACCAAGATGTACCATATCACATACTATCATTACCATGCATGTACCATAACACCATAACCATAACACTTAAGACTTACCTATGATCGTGTAGATGACCTGTTATACTGTAAAATGACTTATAACTCTTCCATAGTCCTCAACAACCTAGTACCAACATCCCTTCACAACCTTCCTCAATTCCTTATACATATACGTGACTTGCTCTTCTACAACTTGTGGATATCTGTGATTTCCTCCACTATAGCCCATGTACATTCGTGCCCTTTGGAATTGAACTTGCGGATACCTCAGAAACTAGGGTTACTCAAGCTTGTTGCAACATCAATACTTTCACCTTTTACCTTCCTTCGTAACCTCAAAAAAATGTCGTCACAAACTAGTCAAAATATCATTATACTAGACCATAACAATCACAAGATAGATATTCAATTGTAAGTGTGTGAGTGTACTTATGAGAGACTTCTTGAGGTGTTTATATAATTTTTCATAGTAACTTTACCCCTTTGACCAAGACTTATAAAAAACTAGGGGATTCTTGTCCACTCTTTGGGGCTTCCAACTTTACAGGGCCATATCTCCCTAACCATGAGGAACCATGTGGTGTTCCACATATCACCGGAAACAACACGATGTGTAATATTCTATGATATCCTTACCTGCAATTTCAGTGTCCTTCATGTCCATATTCCTTAATCAACTCCGCATCCCATAACCACACCTCTAGGGCTACATCAAATGTACCCAACTAACTCACCATCAATCTCGATCATACAAGTGTCAATCAACTATCCAACATATCTGGACCTCTCCAAGGGTTGAAATCAATATCTAAGGGTTGAAATCAATCTCAAATATCACTCTCCAAGGGTTGACATCAATAACTAAGGCTTGACATCAATTACAACCAACTTTCCAAACCAATTGTCCAACAATATCCCCCTTTGGCATTCATGGAAACACCAACATTGATAGAAACACTTAGACATGGAAATACTCATGCTCATGCTCCCTTTATGATCATTGCTCCTCATAAATGTTTCTATCTCTCCCCCTTTGACATCAATGGAAAAGGGTATCTCCCCTTGGGGATTATCCCCTTGTCTTCATGTGTAACATCTCATTCTACTGAGCACACTTTTATTGAATTATTCTTTGAGGACACTTGTGTTCAATTGATCCTGTTATGGTATATTGTGATTTTGTTTCAATTATGGGTTATATATGATGATGATGATGTATTGTGACTTATTGTTAATTTGATGTATATGTATTGACCTATGTCATTGACGAGTTTCCTGGGTGTTCAGGACACATGAAATGTTATGGATGCTGATGGCATCAATGGAATCCCTTGGACTCTGGATTGAGTCAGGGAGTAGATTGTATTTTGTTTGAGTATTTATGTTTTCATACATGTGACATATGATTGATTACAAAATTATTTATGTATATGGATTATTGACATTGTTTTTTAGTGGATGCAGACTTGACGATGATTTCTAATACAACTCACACAAGGAGTAAAGGGAACATGCACAGAAACCAAACATTTGAGGGAGAGGTGTGACAGTGTCCCTGTCACAACCTACTAGCAGTATCGTCATGGTCTAAATGGTAGGTTAACGATTACCTAGTTCAATAGGTCCATGATGTCGTGAGGGCAGACTGAAACAATCGCTCATGAATATTTCTAAAGGATGCACAATAAGGTGGAGTCCTTATTCCTTATAAGCCCTTAGTCTCTCACAAGGTCGGCTGAGTGGAGTATTGACTCCAAGGGTCGAACAAATTTCCAAAACCAGTCTAAGGCGAGTGGCACCCTTGGAACAAATAGGTGTGTCTTGAAGGGAGCGTCACATATATAAAACTCGAGTCAATAAATCTAGGTGGCCTAGAAAACATTGAAATTATTAGACCTTGTTAGAATAAAATAATTAATTAAAAGAGTAAATTATTAATTAAAGCCTAACAAAATTCTAAGCCTAAGTCTAAGACTAAGTCTAATTCTAAATTAAATAGAGGACTAAATTAATTATGACATAAGTTAAAATATTTGAGAATATAATCAAACTCTAGGAAAAAGAGGAATACAATTTAAAGGTTAAATAAAATGTACATGTGTGCATGAAATTAATAAAATGGATTTTTAAAGAAATAGAAGAATTAATAATATGAGAGAATAGGAATACACATGGAATAGAATCTTGAGTCAACCTACCACTAGCCTAACTATAAGAAGAATCCTAATCCAACTCTAACTAATATCTTGTTAGGAGACACTCATTAAATGAAAAATTGGGGAACAAAGGGACAACTAAGAGGAAAAATAGGAACACATTGGGGAATGTGAGGGAAATTGGATTTTTAAGTAAAATAAAATTGGTAATTGCTTGTGTAATTTGGGGAGAGTGTGACAAGTGCATGGGTGAATAATCCTAATTAAATTAATTAAAAAGATAATTAATTATGCATGAGGACATGTGTCATTGGGGAATTTTCTATAAAACAAATGTGGTAGAAGGGAAAGGAAATCTCACTTATTCTTGGTAATGTTATGCTACCAAAATTTTGTGGACTGTGTTTTACTTGTGAGAGTTGGGATACCAAGCTTGAAGAAATACTGGAAGCTCTTCCTTGTGAGGAAATCCTTAGAGTTAATGTTTGTTGGTTTATTATGTGTGTGTTACAACAAATTTTGCCTCACCCTATGCAACTTTCTTGGATGGCCTTTCCATTTCCCTATGCAGACTTGAAGTCCCCTTTTGTACCTTTGAGAGCCAAAAAAACACATTTTTCCACATAGATTCACCCTATCAGTTAGACAACAAGAATATATGTAGGTTTCTCCACGACAACCTGTGTACATCAGGTTTGGTGATCAAAATTAAAAATTATGTCGGGTTTCCATGCCATGTCACAATATCCATGATCCTTGACCTTCCATATACTGAAAATGCTCCAACTCGACCCTTTAGTTCCATTTAAAAGCTATAAATTGAGCCATATCCAAGCCTTGGAGGAGAGAATTCAACTTTGAGGGAAAAGACACTCTGGAGAAATTTCACTTCATATTGAGTCTGCATCCATTTGTCCTTGAAAGTACGAACCCCTTGTTCAGCCCCCAATCTCTTCCTTCTTTGTGATGGAGAATCTCATTGTCACCTTTATATGAGATTTCCTTTGGTTGAGGATTGAAGTGGTAGAGGACCAGCCGAAGGGACTTAGTTTCTTAGTTTCGATATGTGTCATTATAGAATTTTTTCACCTATATACTTATGGTAATAATTTTAATAGAAATACTCTTTTCTCGTCCAATTGATATCTTGCAAATATTTGAATTATTATTCCATGGGAATATTTGTCATGTATGTTAATGAATTATGCTAATCTATATGCTAACACTATATATTGTGACCATATGCTTGTGTATCTTGGTTGTTTAGGACAAGTTGTAGGTATAAAGCTTTGAGTTGCATGCTCAATGGTGGTCTTCATTGAACACTCAAACGAGGTAGGCTCTTGGCCTTGTCTTGTTATCATTTCATTTATATAGCATACTTTGTATTAGAGTTGATTTATGCATGTCATTCCATTTGTTGTGGTTTACCCCATTCCATAGAGATATTTTCCTCGTAACAAAATTGGTGACTCCACTGGGGATTGATCTTCAGTGTTTTGGGTTGGAGTGTTTTCTCCTTCATTTAATCTCTGTTAGCTTGAGTTTCCTTGTCACCTGATTGCTTGATAACCTATTTTTACTTTGCATCTAAGTTTCCTGGCTTAACCCTTTCCATGTCGGTGTTATACTATATATACATAGTTTTCCCTTGACATGCACGTACATATGTGAGTTGCCCTTCCTTAGGGTGCATACATATGCGGCATTTTATCAAATAGTCGTGTACATCAGCTCTTCAGTCTTGTTGGTTGAGTTTGGTGTTTTTTGGGTGAGTTTGGTTTGTTGTTGAGTCTTCTTGGGTCTTTGTCCTGACTATTAAGTTCTTACAAAGTGATAGGAAACCTTCTTATTGTTGAATTTTTGGGTGGTATTCTTTCTTATAATCTCTTTCATTGGTAGTCTTTGCACATTGGTCTGAGTGTTTTCTTCCTGGTATCCTGTTTGTCTTATTTATTTTTTCTTGCAGTAGGCTCTGTATGTGAAGATGTTATTCAGTCCTTGCATTTTATTTTCTTTATATCGAAAATAAAAAAAACATTTTCTCATTCTTCATTATGGCATTTTTCTTTTGATTACTTTGCATTGATTTTGACACATGCAGAGAGATTGCATTTCATTGTAGAGATTTCATTGAAAAGTTGCATTTAGAAACATACCATCTCTTTAGAATTCAAGATTACTACTTAGCAGTGTTTTTATATTCGCTTATTTTATATGTTGAGTCATAATACCACCATTTTCACAACCATGCCTCTTAAGTATAGAGAAGCCATTAAAAGTAACTCTGATTAATTAAAATTTATTAGAAACGATTTTATTTTTGAGGGTACACAAACAAGTATAGGACATATGGCCTTGGAATAGGATTTTTTGGGTAAACTTCTCCAAGGCTATTAAACTAAATATATGTGTCTAACCAGAGAGTGGTGAAACCCATTGTGTAATTAGTGATGTCAGGAGGCTCCGCTCACACCAGAGTTAAGCATGAGGTCATACGAAGTTGGTTGCAGATATAACCCTATAATACCTTCTTAGCGTCAAATATATTTCTGGGGTTATATTGGTGTTTGGGGGTATTGATAGTACCTTTACCTCCGTGAGAGGCAATGCTTTCAATATTTTGAGCTTTGTTACCCTGCCCATATGGTGGAACATACTTATGATTGTTCACCTTCGCATTGGTTTTATTTCAATGAATCTAATTGCTTGACATAGGTAGCCACATAGGTTACTTTCAAGGGTTATTCTATAGGTACCCTGAGTCAGATAAGGGTCGTATAACACATAACCTTTATGGAGGATTACCTCTCCGGGGGGATCTGAAAGACTACATTGTTAATCCCACGAGGGCCCTTATAACTGACTTTGATACCTCCAATATTTTGAAGGGATTCTTAGGCCCCCCTTGGGAGAGACATACCTACTCTAGTGAGGGAGGCCCCTTTTTAGCCACTATATCATGTTTCTGTGCATTGGCCTTTTTTCTTTATTTTTGTGTGCTCTCTGATTGTTAGTTGGCCCTAGGATTTGGTTTTATATCTCAACTCTTTAGTCATCATGGATCAAGACCATCTTCCTCGTAGGTCTCATCATTTGTTGAAGTTACCACTGCATCTTGAGTCTTTACCGAAGTTTCCTTCTAAAAGGCGTAAAGTTAATAAACATGGTACATATATCTACAACTCCCAGACTTGTGATCATCCAGTTATGAGTACTGAGTCAAACCTGAACGACACAAGGAGTCCCTCAACCCCTATATATTTTGTGATTAGTGGGATCCCTTTGACTCCTTCAGCCTCAATGGTTTGGGTTCCGGATATCCTCTCCCCTACTTCTACCCAGCCTGTGGGTTCTACTCGACTCATAGGAACGAACCCCTTCGAGTCTCTTTTTGGTAAGTCAGGCTACAATTCTTAGTCAATACCTTTGGTCTCTAATCCATTTTCTTTTGGTATGCCCAACATGACGTTACAACTTTGATCCTCTATTCCAGCGGTTAATGTGAATCCTAGTTTTGGACCTGGGGGCATGGCTCCTCCGTCTGAACCTCTCTCATTTGGTGGAGGCCATATTCCCCAAATGAATCCTACAGTTGGAGGTTGGCCTCCTTTTTCTTCCAGGCCTAATCCTAGTCTCAATGCTCCTGGATGGAGTACTCAACCCGGTGGACAATTCACTTCTTATATTCCATCCTTTACCCCCTTTCATCCATGATGATTCTGAAAAATGCATTTATTATGGAGAATCCCCCTCTTTCCTCTATAGTTCCATCTGGAGGGAATCAGTTTCACACTATGGGAAATCCCTAACCCAGAGTTCCTCTGTCTTGGGGAAATGTATATAATCCTCATTATACTACTTCCATGAGAATGGTTCCCATACAACCTTTTAGGAATTAGTTTGGAGGAGGATATTATCCTTTCAGATAGGGCCATGGAATATACTAGAACCCTAGGTGGCCTGCAATCCTCAGTCGCAATATTTCCTGGGAACGTGGAATCAGATGCCACAACCCCGACTCCCTTTTCTGGCCATGCTCAATCTACCATATTTGTCAAAATTAATGAATGACCCTATGTGTCATGATCCATCATGCTCCCCCATCCCCACCAAGATTCTTTTGAATATTACAAAATTCGAAGGTAAGGTTGGCGAGGATTCGGGTGATCATGTTACTACTTTTCATCTTTCATTCTCATCTAATTACCTTAATGATGATTCTATTCATTTGAGGCTATTTCAATGCGACCTCATGGGGGTCACCGCGAAGTGGTATACTGAGCTACCGAGGGGAACATACATAAACTTTAATCAGATGGTTTTGGTATTTCTCAACCACTTCTAGTTGTCGGTTCATTACGATGTCAGCATAGAAATTTTTTCGGCCCCCCGCCAAGATAAATCCACACATATCTCGAACCATATCCAAGAGTGGCATAGATGGAAGAGGTTGATCAAATCTTACATTATTCCATAGTTTCTCTTGGAATGGTTCCTTAAGTCCTTATTTCCTTATATTTCAAAGTATGTCTCTACATCCAGAGTAACATCCGAGGAATAAGTTATTTTCAAAGCCCAACAATTGGACCTCATATATGCCCAATCTAGGATGTTTTATGAAATTATTCTTGACGCACCGTCGTCGAACTATGACCCTAGACAAAATTCTGGGCCTCATGCCAATGGCATCATAAACTCCAAAAATTCTAAGTCTATAGATTTGGTGATGAACCAGTTGAAATATTTGTCCCTAAGCCAGATTGTAGTAGGACAAGCTTCGGCTTCGTCCTCCACTCCCACTAAGTCAACATGTGTGCATTCTATATAGTCATCAGCCAACCAAAATGGTAACCAACAACCAGGAGGGAATAGAAGGAAAGGACGGGGTAATAATCGTAAGGGTGGGAAAAATAAACAAAAATACAAGCATGACACTAACAATGATAGATTGAATAATAATGATGGCAAGGGAAAGAAAGAAAAAAGGAAGGTGGAGTTTCCTTGTAAAATTTGTAAGGATTATCACCTTACCCACCTATGCCCCAAAATTGAGGAATCCTCGAGGCTCTCAAGACAACCGCTCCTTGTGATGGAAAATCCATTTACACATAATCAGCACATGGCCTCGGGGGCTCCCAAGACTGGAAATGCATCGAGCGGGAGTAAAAACCCCTCGGCACATGAAGGTGACCATCTATGTGTCAATATGGTCAAGTATCATATTGATGTAGCCACTAGATCTCATGATTACGATTCTTCACAAACTGTTGTAGGTCCAAAGTCTCCTCCTCCTCTGGAAAGGCCCTTGCAGATCGAAAATCTGGAACCTCTGCTTTGTATTCCTAAAGGAAAACTAAAACACTCTACCCACAATCCTAATGCCAAAGTTTCTCAGAACTATTATATTGTCAAAGATCTAGTTCAAACCCCTTGTGCGATGTCATCTTTGGAGGTTCTCCAAATGTGTCATTTACAAAGGAGTGCCTCGTTCTATTCTTTATGAGCTCTAGACCTGTGTGTCTCAAAGGTTATTATGTTTTGTGTCACGGATGTTAGGCCTCACTTACCTTACCACGTGGCCTTTCAAATCCATGTGGAGTACACTAAAATTACCATCAAACACACTATAATTGATGAAGGTGTTGTGATATGCATGATGTCCCTAACTTGTTGGAAAGCCATGGGCTCTCTAAATACATCCAAATATATAACTATGTTAACCACTTTTGATGGGCATTCGTTCTGACCCCACATAATTATTCCCTCTTTTCCGGTCCAGTTATTGGAAAGAAAGTGGAGGTTTATGTCGAGGTAGTTAATGCACCTCTCAACTATAATTTACTACTAGGGCATGATTGGACTTATGCCATGACAACAGTTGTGTCATCTATTTTCTGCACTTTATGTTTTCCTCACGAAGGGAAAATAGTAACGATTGATCAATTTTCATTTGTGCACGCTAGTCCTAATGCATCAGTTGGACCATCGGTCCCTGTGATCGACAATTCTCAGTGGGAAACTAAGGATGTTGGTGTCAGAATGTATTCCTCTCTCAGGGGTATTTTTGATTTTGTGGCACCAATTCATCACATTCATGCCATTTCCAATGAGTCTTCATTGTCGATGAGGTATGTTCCTTTATGTACTTCGTATTTCAATGAACCTTGGACCCTACCTTCCCCGACTATGTTGTACGAAGGTTAGTCACACATTGGGATGGCAATGCCACTGCAGGCGGCATAAATTGTGTATCGATCTATTCTTGATGGTACTGCTGACCCAAATCCTTTCTCCTCGCAAAAGGATGAGGAGGAACCTATTCTAGAGCCCATATGGGTTGTCCAATATTCTTGTTTGCATGATTTCTTTGACGATACTTTAACCTTGTATGAATCCATATTAGAGGCCATGTATGGTCCTCATAAGCCTTGGGATGATATGCAACATCACTCCTATTTCCTCCCAGATCTTGTTAGGATCAAACAGGATGACTTTAGATCTACCTTGAGTGATATGGCCAGTCATGTTGTGGTTCCACTAGATATGCATGGTATTTATCCTAAAGGAAACATGGCAAATATTTCTCCTGCCATCACGATCGACATCTCTCAAGTTCTTGGAAAAATTGAGAACGTATATATCGATGCAGATTGTTCGCCTCGAGAAATTCATATCTACACCGATCTATTCAAAGAATTTTGTGATGTATTCGCCTGGTCATACGAAGAGATGCTAGGGATCGACTCGATCATTGTCTATCTTGAGATCAAGACTTATCTAGATGCTAGACCTGTTCGACAATGTCTTAGAGCTATTAATCCTAGGAAGGCCCTTGCTATTAATGAAGAGGTAGAGAAGCTACTTAATGTTGGTTTCATCTACCCAGTTCCCTTGATTGAATGGGTGTCCAACCCTATTCTTGTGAATAAAAAACAAGGAACCATCTGTGTATTATGGATTTTCGAGACCTGAATAAGGCTTGTCCTAAAGATAACTTCCTTACTCGTTTCATTGACCAGATTCTTAATGAGTGTGCAGGAAGTGAAATCTTTTATTTTATGGACAGATTTTCAGGGTATAATCAAATTCAAATCAAATCTAAGGACCAACATAATATGGAGTTTATTTGTCCTCGGGGTAATTTTTCATATCAAAAAATGCCTTTTGGCCTTAAAAACGTCAGAGCAACCTTCCAACGTGCCATGAAATTTTATTTTGACAATCTCAAACATATTGTCGAAGATTACCTCGATGATCTTGGCAGTCTCACAAGAGAGTATATCACTCCACTCACCTTCGATTAGTATTTGAGAGATGTTGTTACTATCACATCTAGTTGAACCCTCACAAGTGCATCTTCTACATTAGGTCTGGCCATATTTTAGGATTATTAGTATCTAAGCATGGGATCATGGTATATTTTATGAAGGTTGAGGCAATACTTCGATTTCCTCCCCCGTGCAACATTCGACAACTTCAAGGTTTACAGGGGAAGGATAATTTCCTGCGTCGGCTCATAGTGAACTATGCCAACTTAACTAATGGTTTCATGCATATTTTTAAGAAGGATACTCATTTTATATGAGATGATCAAGCCCAAGAATCCTTCGATGCTCTTAATAAAGCTTTGGTATCGACACCTCTTCTTAAGCCTCCAGACTATAGTAGAAAATATTTCCTTTATGTTGTCGTGTTCGAAGGGACAGATGGTATGGTTCTAGTTTAGGAGGACGATGAGATCCATGAGCACACTCTACTATCTCAATCAAAACCTAGTCAGTCCTGGTCCTGAACTTAAATACTCTCACATAGAGAAACTAGCCTTGGTCGTCGTACATGTATTTCAAATATTACGACATTATATATTACTTTGAAAAACTATCATAGTTGCAGATATCAATACATTTCAATACGTCCTCATTAGGCATATCATAGGGGGGAAATCCAATAAGTGGATTGTTATTTTGCAAGAATTTGATCTCGATTTTGCTTCGACGAAGTATAAAAAATCGTTAGTTTTTCTGAGTTGATATCAGACTTCCCTCGACTAGATGAAGACATTTTTCATGATGATTCATTCATGGATGAACATATCTTCCTTATCTCATCTTCGAAACCCTGGTATGGAGACATTCTTATTTACCTTCAAACCTTGAAGCTATCCCAACATATGTCGAGAGACAATCGACGAGGAATACGTCATCAGGCTAAAAACTACCTTATCATCAACGACACTTTGTATCGTCGAGGAGTAGATAATATTTTACATCATTTCTTGACTAATGAGAAAGATGAGTATGTTCTCAATGACTATCATAGTGGGGCTTGTGTTGGTCATTTATCCAGGCTTGCGACAACCCATAAAATATTGCAAGTTAGTTATTTTTTGTAGTCATTTTTTAAAGATTGTGTTGAAGAAGTCAAGAAGTGTCACCCTTGCCTGGTGTTCTCTCTAAAAATGTGCTCCCACCCAGCCCCTCTTCACCCAGACATCATCGTTGTTCTGTTCACCATGTGGGGGTATATTTTATGGACTATAACCTAGCTTTGGCTGGGGGGTATCAATATATCATTTTGGATGTGGATTAATTCACTAAATGGGAAGAGGACATGCCTATCATTAAACTCGATGGTAAGACTACAACATTCTTCGTATTCAACCAAATTATAGCCTGTTTCAGAATCCCAAAAGAGATTGTCATTGATCATGGCAGTCACTTTCAGAATGAAATGATGAAAGAGTTAGTATCAAAACTTGGGTTTAAGAACGATCATTCTTCCCCTTATTATCCCCAGGTAAATGGACAAGTAGAGGCGATGAATAAATATCTCAAGACCATGTTGCAAAAAACTGTAAGTCAAAGTATGTCTGACTGGTATCTGATGCTTTACCCTGCACTTTGGGTATATCGAACCTCAGTAAATACTTCCATCCTTTTTGTCCTTTTCAGTTAGTATATGGAATGGAGTCAATTATTTCGATTGAATGCGAAATCCCTTCCCTCAAGTTGGTAATTGAGCTCCTACCTGACACATCTGATCTTGAAGAACTTCTTGTGCACCTAGAGTGTCTCGATGAGCATCATTGAGATGCCTCTACAACTATACAAGTGAATAAACGTCATGTTAAGTTTCAGTATGATAAGTTTTTCTTTCCTCGGTAGTACGCTCAGGGTGACTTGGTTCTCCTATATGAACAAGCCAAAGAACCATTGGGCGCATGCAAGTTCAACCCCATGTGGAACAGTCCTTATATCGTGTGACATGTCTTAGAGAAAGGAGCCTATGAATTGGAATATTATGAAGAGAATAATCTAGATGATTCTAGAAATGGGATCTACCTTAAAAGGTATTACCCTCAAGCCCTCAAATCTTGGGCATGAACTTTTGTATACTAGTGTATATTAGTGCATATACATATTTTCCTTTTTGTCGTCAACTTGCTTATCAAGTTTTCCCTTGGTTGGAAGAGGTCAATGGAACCTTCAATTTACCTAGGATTCATGGATGGTACCAATCATCATACACAGAACATGGCTTCCATTGCTTGGGACATTTACTCACCCGAGGGCCAACTGGTGTCTCCAGGTGGCATTCGTCTAGATCCATCTACGAATAATGTGGTTGAGTATAGTGTTGTTATATAAATATTAAGCGACACCATTTCACATGGTGTTCAGTATTTAGAGGTTCACCTAGACTCCCAATTAGTCGTATGTCATTTAAACAATAGTTACTATGTGTGAGACCCTACTCTACTTCGACGATTCCTACGAGTAAAAATTTTGGAATGATACTTTAATTTTCTTACTTATAATCACATACCTAGAATTTATATTCATGTATATGATGCATATGATAATTATATTTTATATTGGAATTTGTCACATAACTAAGAAAATAAAACACATTCATGCATCTACACATTGTAACATATATAAGTAAAGCCGAAGACCAACATTTTTTATATTTCATCTTTTCAAAACATATGGTGTCATAGTAAAAAATGGGGCTCACACCCTCAAAACACATATATGGATAATATACAATATGACCATGGAATCTACGCCTGTGGCACCAGATGTGTATCATGATAGAACATTACGGTGTTTGTGAGACACCAGAAGAGTCGCACCCATGCACGAGGTACACCCACCACCTGCCACTGCATAGCTTCTGGAAGATCCTCCACTTGAACCATAGGAATATCATGCATTAATCAAGATATGTTCCCCTGCACATTTTGTGACACTCTATCCACATCTCCTCCTGCATGCTCATCTCCCCGACTCCTCCATCATTTTCATGGGAATCCCTATGGTCGTTGCAGACCTACATCTGCATGACAAATAAATTTTCAATACTTGATACCATACAAAAATATTTGCGTTTTTTTTTATTTTTGAAAAAAATGAAAAAATGAAATATATAAAAAAAATCTTATAAATACCATCATACGTGAAACCTGGTGGAAAATGCATATCTGGATCCACTTTTAGTCGATCCCAGAATAAGAGTAGTCGTCTATGGCTATGACCTGTCGACACCACCAAAAAAAGAAATCATCATTGTAGGGGGTTGACAGCCTACCACCTCCTATATGCCTCATCACATTGGTCCACCGTGACATAGTTGGATCACGTTGTCCATGTGGAATAATATCTACTCTAGGGCTCAAGCCTGGAACCCTCTCAAAGAAAAAAATACAAATAATAGATGCAAATATAAAATTTCTCTTTTTCCCTTATTTGCAATCAGTTAGTTGGATCTTCATGTTAGCTAGCAGTGTGGTACACCAATCATAAACAGTGGATCATAAAGACTCCACCTCATAGAACATGAGTGGCCTTGATTCCTAGTGCAATGAGTCCGACCCCGAAATCCATGTAAGTACAAATACAATGATCTTTAATCTTAGGTTCTCAATCACCCTGATTGGGAGTTGGCCCTGTACTTTATTTTTTCCTGCAACATAGTGGGTGGCAATGTAATCCTCCATAGTCACACCACTCCTATCCCCTCGGGACTTGAGATTCACTACCTCACCTCGATGAGACGATAATGTGATAAAATATATGTCATCCACTTCAATCCTCAATGGTTTCCCATCGAGGTTGAAGGCCTCTGTCTTTGAATCCCAATAGTTTCCTAGCAATTGGAGTAACCTCACTTGAGATCTCATCCCTTTGAGAGCCAGGGATGATTTTAGGGGCTAAATTTTGCTCATGGGCTAATTTTCCATGGTTTTTCCAAAAAATGAGATTCGCTATTTTAAAAATGATTCGCCCAAATTCTATAGGATAAAATTATTTTACCTTAAAAATCGCCAAAATTTTATAAAAACTATATAAAATACTTAGAAATTTGAATACTTTTACAAAAATATCGCCAAACATTTATAGTTGACATATGAAGGATTAGTAGGATTTGCCAAGGTTTCTACATTTAAAAAAAAAAATCCATCCTTAAAATCATCCCTGTTGAGAGCTCAAAATTTGTAAAGGCCACATCTTTTTAAAGCTTATTTGGCCCCTTCATCCCTTCCCACTGCTGCATATATCTCTTCATGCTCCCTCTCCTTCCATTCAATCACCATCCTGTAAAGGAAAATATTTTTTTTTAGTTAAATCCTTTCAAAAAATTGTTCACAGACTTGTACGCAGGATAACATGGTAAGAGTCGCATATAGGGATGCATATACGCAGCCAGGATTCACTTTTCCCGAGTATATGGGGGTGTATACATGACCCGATGAACTATCACCTGCGTACACCCTAATTTACAAAGTACACCCTCTAATACTCAAAATATTGGACCTAAAATTGAAATTCAAACCATTGAAAGTGAATTAGAGGGGATGGGAACTTACTTGGTCTAGATGGTTGTTGATTCCATTGATCGTATCTCTCACAATCGACACTTGAAGTTCGTGGAAAAAATGGCCTAAAATGCACTGTGTGGGTGAAAAAACTCAAATGATATGTAAAATGGTCTATTTTTACTATTAGTAGAAATGTTTTTACCCACTTCATATAGTTTGTGCTAAATTTTTGACCTTATGGAATAATAGTGCAGTGGAAAGAATTGGGTTTTGGTGTTTTTTTCCAAGATTTTTTGTGCTTTCCAGAATCATACCGCTCGTTCATGCCTTCAGTAGGTATATTATTTCACCGACATATAGGATAGGATGTCACTCCATTTTTCACTCTTCCATCATCCTATTACCATGATCCTTACACCCTAGGTACAAACCCATTTATTACCAACACAAAACCTTCCTACTGCTACTAGAAGTGTCATTATTAAGTGTTAGAGGCTTACCAAACATGGGTGCCCTAGTTAGAACCTTTTTTCTATTTGGTTCCCATGCAAAATTTATTCCATAGGATTGGTAGTTCCTTAAATTTTCAATATGACGTTACATTCAAATCCCATATTCTTACTCACAAGCATTCTAACCTTTACCTATGGGACTCCCCTCGAGCCTTGGTTAAGCTCTTTTCTGACTCTCTAAAAAATAAAAAGATTCTCGAGTGAGCTTGTCTCTTTCACACTCGTTAAATGGGTTTGAAAGGACATTTATTTGGTGTAATTTTAACCCTCTTTCGGACCAAGTAGACTACTTACAAAAAATGAATACTCTAGTCAACATTGACTAGAAGAGTTCTCTTGGGTATTATTTTATACTTTTTCGGGCCTAGGGGAATAAATCTATGAAAAAGGGCATTCTTTGGACTTAAGTTGTAATCCCATTCCATCATCTTGCTTGTAGTATTGAGCCTATTTTCAGTCCTCGATTTCTCATTATAAGCCTCTTACCTCAACAATTTGCATCACTAGCCAAGTATAGCCTTTTTTATATCCTTTGCAGCTTGACACCTTGTACCCTAAGGGAAAACATCCCCCTAAGTGTCCATGCCCCACATGCGCTTCCTTACATTGAGCATAGGTATGTTCCATCATTTGGAGCTAGTTTCTTACTTGTGACACTTGTTTCCTCTCCCCCATCATATCATTTCTCTTCCTATGAAAAAAAAAAAAAAGATGAACGGGAAAATAATGTTATCTCATATCAGCAATAGTCATGTCACCTTTGAATAGAGAAGAAACTTTTGAGTCCACTGTCATCCAAAGTTTGGTATTAGTATGACCTTAGGAAGCTGACCTCGTTACTTAGAGTTTACTCCTCTGACTTGTTATTCTTCCAGTCCCTATGGAGAGTTCGTTGATGCCTCCTGCATCACAAAGTTTTATCAACAATTCTATTCTCCCTAAGTTATCCAGATGTCTCATGCTCTTGTTCAAAGGATGTCTATAAGCCTGTGTCGGTCATTTCTCAGAACACTTGACTTTTCATGTCGACCACACCCTTAGTGTATCTCAAAGTCACATGAAGTTGTAGTTCTACCATGCACCCTAGTCCTACTTTCATTATGGGTAGGTAACCTTAAACCCAACAGTTGACATCTCCTCATTGGTCATTGAATGGGGGATTTCCCTTGTGTTCGAAGACAAGAAATCTATTCACACATTGGGATTTTTGCAATGTCTTGGATGCCATTATCCTTATTGGTGGTTTCCTCGCCTTTGTCGACAATTTTTCTTATTGGTTGTTATGTAGAGGGTCTCTTTCATGCACTACTTACATATGGTGCATGCAAAAGATGCACAGGGTCGTTGGTTTGTGAACATCCTATTCATCCGAGACCCTCCTAATCATCAAGCTATTTCTTTGTACCTCATACTAACTGATGAGATATTCTCTAATGATCTCCTTTCATCAGGTCTCTTTCCATCGACTTCATCTCATCTATTCTGGAAATGAAGCCTGGAGTCCTATGAGTACCTAGACGATTTCATTCATCAGTGGAAGGTTCTCCTACCATCGATAGTTGGGAATACATCAATGTCTCATGATCAATGGATTCTTCAAGTGTTCAACCTCAACACCCTTATTCACACTTGTAGAATGTACTCGGTGCCTTGATACCTACTTTCATTATCGGTAGGTTGTATCGTGTTTGTTAATGGTATACCTTAATGATCGGTAATCAAATGAAGTCACATTGTGTTCGACCTCAACTCCTCTATTCAGATGATGTAGACTTGCACCTTTGGATAATAGTGTAGAATACCTCTAGCTTATAGTAGCAACTTTCCTAATATATTGTTGTCTTTCATTGGACTAGTACCTATATGATTTCAGTGATCATGGGAGATCAAATTGTACTCCATTCTACAAAGATATATTCAGATTGATTTGAGACTATATTCCACTATCCCTTGTTCGTGACTATGACAACATATGGCATGTGTCTTCTTTGTATTTCCTATTCATGTCCATGAACAACTATTTGGTATATTTCTGCATGGATTTGTGGTGTAATTCATATTGGCAGCCATGTGTACAAAGTCATTATGGATTGTAATATTCTCATGAGTAACTAGCACTTCCAGTTGATTCTCCATTACTCCACTTCTGGGAATTACAATGTATTTTGGGCATCGCAGATACTCCTATGACCTCACACATTAGGGGGCATCTGTTACAGAAAATTTTTCCTCACCCTATGCAACTTGCTTGGATGGCTTTTCCATTTCCCTATGCATAATTGAAGTCCCCTTTTGTACCTTCCAGAGCCAAAAAAGAACATTTTTCCACATATACACGCCCTATCAGTTATACAACAAGTGTATACGCAGGTTGCTCCACTACAGCCTGTGTACATTGGGTTCAGTGCTCAAAATTAAAAGTTATGTCGGGTTTCCATGCCATGTCATGAGATCTATGATCCTTGAACTTCCATATACTGAAAATGCTTTGAATCAACCCTTCAGTTCCATTTGAAGGCTATAAATTGATCCATATCCAAGCCTTGCAGGAGAGAATTCAAATTTGAGAGCAAATACACTCTAGAGAAATTTGACTTCATATTGAGTCTGCATTCCTTTGTCCTTGAAAGTCTGAACCCCTTGTTCGGCCCCCAAGATATTATTTCTTTGTGATGGAGAATCTCATTGTCTCCTTTATATGAGATTTCCTTTGGTGGAGGATTGAAGTGGTGGAGGCCTAGCTAGAGGGACTTAGTCTCTCAGTTCCGATATGTGTCGATATAGAAGTTTGTCACCTATATACTTTTGTTGATCATTTTAATAGAAACACTATTTTCTCGTCCAATTGATATCTTGCAAATATTTGAATTATTATTCCATGGGAATATTTGTCATGTATTTTAACGGATTATGCTAATATATATGTTAACACTATATATTGTCACCATATGCTTTCATATCCTCGTTGTTGAGGACAAGTTGCAGGTATAAATCTTTGAGTTGCGTGCTCAACTATGGTCTTCATCAAACGTCCAGATGAGGTAGGATATTGGCCTTGTCTTGTTAGCATTTCATTTATATTACATGCTTGGGATTAGAGTTGATTTTTGCGTGTCATTCTGTCTGTTTTGATTTACTCCATGCCATAAAGAGATTTTCATCGTAACAGTGTGGCCCATTTGCAGGTTGGGAGGCTAAGGGGGAAGAACAGTACCCCTAGCATTGGTTGGGAGGTACTGATGAAGTCTCGGTGATTAGCAAGCGAGAGTGAAGAAGGATCGCAAGACGTCAAAGGACATCCTCAATTTCCATCTTCAACGATTCTGTTATTTTATTTCTGAAGTTTATTTTACGTCGAGAGTAAATTTGTGTATTAGAATGTTAATATTGTTGTAGAATCATATAGACACTTCTGTAAACAAAAATTGTTATGAGCGTTGCCAAATTTATTTGCAGCCCAGAATTTTGAATTCCCTCCATTCGTTGTAAATTGCATTTATCGATATTGACTCCGACATTGAAATTGTTAGCTGCTAATAAATCTCGAGTTTAAATTCTTAGATCTTTGTATGTTTTTATAAATATATTGTCAATATAGAGATTCGAATTCATGTAGTCACTGATAAAACTTGTTTTCACTATATGGAGATTTGGTTTTAACAAATCGTTGCAGTTGACATTGTGCTTTGGAAACACAAATTTTTATGGTCCATGTCAAGTTGAATGCCTTTCGAAGATTTAAAAAAAAAATGTTGGTCGTGTAACCTTTACAAATTCGAATTTGGAACTTGTTGTTCGTTGTTATTTATATTACAGTTTGAATTTTAATGGGAATGATCGCCAAATGAACTTGCAACCTTTAACTGAGAATATATTGATTGTGATCAACAAATTTACTTACCTGGAAATAAAAATTTCCTATGGTCGATCGATATCAAATGAGTGCCATCTCTTGAATTATGTAATTGTATAGTCACTATCAAGTTATTGCATTCCGAAATTATAGAAAATCATAGGTCGCTACAAAAATTTATCTGAAGTTAAATTATATTGGGTTGTTGTATAATTAATGCAAATCCTAATCAATATCATAGTGGATGCCATCAGTCCTGTGAAAACTTTTTGTTTGGTCATTGGTTCTTGAGTGAATATAGAAATTAGATTTCATATGATCCTTGTGAAATCTAATAAAACTCTAGAAAACAATGTTATGGTGATGCCATAACTCAGATCCGCTATTCGGAAATGTAGTCTATGTGGTCGCTTCCTATAATTTCAGTCTGGGAATTTCAATTGATAGGATCGTTGTTAATTAAATTGCATAAATTCTAAACTTGAATTTCGTCAGGTTCACAACTTTTTTATTTTGCAACCTTTAATCAAAACTTCAATGAACCTTTATTCTTAAATGGATATCCTTTGATTTTATCCTTCTCATTGATGCCATATCATTACAGGAGGAAGTTAGTTCAGAATAAAGACACCTTAGCATTTCTTACTGTTGAATGAAATCCCTACCTTACCTAACAGATGTTTGACTAGAGATTTTACCTCTTAAGACGCAGTCCCGAATTTCGTAAGAAATGTAAAAGTCGACTTAAGTTTCTCTGGAGGAAGTTTAATGTTTAACACACTACCGACTGCTTAAGGTTAGATTAATCTTATTTAGTTAGAATTCAAGTCGTTGACTCTTTAAACTATTTTTCTTCTACGAGATCAACTGTTAGTGTAGCGCATCTTGGTAGGTAGACACAATCTAAATACAAATTCCATCCTTTAGTGAGGATATACCAAGAGTCTCCTTCCTCTGGATGAGGGCTCGATGTAGTCGAAAATTTCAAGAATCACTTAACGATAACTAGATGTCAAACCTTGAGTAGAGGCTAGATCTAATTTTGATAGAGGATATTGATTCCTTAGCCAACACAGTTTGCAGTAAATTAACTAGTCCGAACATGAACTTCAATTAATGTTATGCCAACCAAAAACACGTATGATAATGATAGTTTCCATTCGACTCGTTAATGGTAATTTTTTCTATTTACTATTCTTTGAACCACCTGCATATATATTCTTCATAATCCTCCATTTTTTTTAATTTGAATATTTTAAATATTCTAATATTATGAGGATACACCTTATTCTCTTTCGGTTAATAATTTTATAATCCAATTTAGATTACGACTGTTGAAGTAAACATGTAGTCAATTAAAAGAGTATTAAAAGAGTTTGGTTTTTACTATGATAACAAAAGTTTCATTAATGATTAGTTTCTAAGATAATGCATATCATTTAAATAACTAGTTTTGAGTTCTTGAGATAGGAACTTAGTAATCTTAGAGGTTGGAAAGAAGTTGCAATAACAATCAAGTTTTTATTAATAATAATAATAATTTAATTCCTTGTAAAATGCATTGATAGTGAAAAGCAATAATTATATTTTACAATTATATAAGCAATATTGAAGGAAGAACTACAAGGGTTATGATACCCTAAAATCTGTATATATATAATAGATGTTGTTGATTAATGGAACCTTGGGAAAAAGCATGGATACATTTAGGTTATCTTGTGATATGGATATCATTGACATGAATAAATATTCATAGACGAATGTTTTGTATTAAATAATTACTTGATATAATGAGTCTAGAAGTGGTTGAGTGTGAAAATCATGATGATTATTGATTTAGTTCCTAGTAATAGATACAACTTTATCCATCTCTTGATTATATTAAATCAATTTTTTTAAGAAAAGATGATAATAACTTTTCCAACTAATAAATTGGATTGAGTTGGAAACAAACATTTGAGTAGTTTCTCATGATGTGAATTTTGTATGTAGATAGATAATTTTGTATTAGTATATTGAGTTACAAAACAAAACTGATTGTGTTATGTTTAAGTACCTTACTATCAAATTTGAAGTCTTGAATCTAGATTAGAGTTGGGTACGGGAATAGATATCTCCATATTCCTCAGAACAGTCGCTAGTCCTCATACATTAAATGGTCAAAATCAATCGGACGAATCCTAGACTTGAGCGTTGATTATGTGTCTTGGAGGTCCTAACCTTGCAGGGCAGGTTGGGTGGTTAGTCATCATTTTTATATTTATGAGATATGATTGATCTCTCAGTATTCACGATGATGCAATTGTTTCTTTCCTTGTAGTGATGTAGATGAGAAGACTATTTGTAATATTGATGTATGTTATTGTTGCATGTCACTTGTTCTAACTGATGTATCAAAAAAAAAGCATTGTATATACTGACCTAATGTATTAACGGAGGGGACATTATATATGGTATCGGAGTGGGTTCAACCCTGCTACATTGGATTGTTATGCCTTCCACTATGTTAAGTAAATGATAGAGATGAATCGCTAATTAATTTTGAAATTTTCCATGCAAGTAATCATGGTTAGAGGATGCAAGAGAAGTAGTTGTCATGGTGTTGGAGGAAGAGGTGTGACACCTCCAATAGTATCCACGCCTGAGGGATCTAACCCCCAGGGAGAAGAATAGACTATTGAGAAAGAGTAGGTTGTTGTGGGATATGTCGTAGGTATGATGAGATCCTTCCAGAGGATTTTAGAGGCGTTTATCAATTGCTTGGATCAATATGAGGGCAGAGAGTTTGTGCCCAGTGAGGGTTCACAATGAGCTTCAGCTGGTAGTAGTAACATACACAAAGAACTCAAGAAGGTGAAGTTTCCCAAGTTCTGGGGTTGCGCGGATGGCTTAGTCGTCGACGCATGGTTGGAGAACATAGTGATGTGATTCACACTTTGTGATTACACCTCCAACATGAAGGTCTGCATGGCAGTCTTCCAACTGAAAGAGAGTGCTCTACTTTGGTGGAAGACACTCCTACCTCAACTAAACATGGTCGTTGAAGACGTGTCATGGGAGATGTTCAAGGAACGATTCCGGGAGAGGTATTTGTCCGAGGAATTCATTGAGCGCCATATTAATGAGTTCAAGTCCTTACAAAAGGGTGGTCATACGGTGTCGGAGTATGAGTTCAGGCTCATGGAGCTACTTAGGTATGATCCACATCTGAACACAAAGAAGTTAAAGGTCGATAAGTTTGTGTTCGGCCTTAATTTCAACATTCGTGTGAATTTAAGGATCCTCATGCCTCAGATGTTGCACAATGTATTTCATAAGGACCTCATATCTAAGGAAGAATTGAACAGTCTGGGTCAGGGCGGGACTCCTTCTAGACCGATTGGACAGATGACATCAGGGGCATAGCATCATCATACACCAGCTAGACAAAACCCTAGGTATCAAGATACTCCTAGAGGACCTATGTTCTCGACATCGCAGAGATAGAATCCTCAGTAGAGGACTCCTTACAGAGGACCACAACAGTAGAAACAACGTCGTCTACAACAACACCAACATTTTAGGCATGTTTAGCAGAACAAACCAGGATCATAGACTGCTAGACCAACAACTTCTACTTCGGGGATCAAGAGCACTAGACCGAAGACTGGATGTTGGACATGTGGGGATCCACATTACCAGTGATATTTTTTTTATTTAGAAGGCCAAGGAGGTCGGATCATCAGGACCCACTACAGTTGGAGATTTGGGCAAGGCACATAGGATACATGCAACAATGAATAACTGTCAGGCTAAGCACCAGTCCACTTTGCTCGAGACAGCAGGTATGATTTTCGATCAAAATTTTAGTATCTTGATAGATCCAAGTGCTACGGAGAGATTTATTTATAGTTCATTTATAAAGACAATTAAGGTAAATGAAATCGAACAGGACAAGTTCAGATACATAGAAATGGCATATGGTGCCAAACAAAAAGTTGGAGGAAAGGTTACGGACTGTAACATTAACTTGGAATATTTTGTGACGAAGGCCAACCTATACGTCATGATCTTAGGATCTTATGACATAGTGATAGGCATGGATTGGTTGGAATTGAATGATGTGGTACTTAACTGCAACACGAAACGGTTAAGTTTGACGGATGATTTGGGACAGAATAGAGTAATTCTAGGAAGAAACCACAAAGTGTCCTTGAGGTTTATTTCTTCCTTACAGTTGCAGAAGAGTATGCCCAAGGGATGCAAGTTATATGTTATCTTCGCGATAAATGAAAAGGGTGAGGTAGAAGGACTATAATACCTTCCTGTAGTACAATAGTTTCAGACGTATTTCCAAAAGAGTTTATGGGTTTTCTGCCTGAAAGAGAGTTAGAGTTTACAATAGAATTGAAACTTGGAACCTAACCTATTGCAAGAAATCCCTACCATATGTCTACACCGGAATTGTAAGAGTTGAAAATTAAATTGAAGTTGTTCTTGGATTTGGGACTTATATATCCAAGCGTATCACCATGGGGTGCACAAGTGATTTTTGTTAGAAAGAAGGATGGTTCGTGGAGGATTTGTATTGACTACCGTCAATAGAACAAAGCTACGATCAAGAACCAGTATCTGTTGCCAAGGATAAATGATTTTTTTGATCATACGAAAGGTGCAACCATGTTTTCTAAGATTGATTTAAGATCATGATATCATAAATTATGGATTAAGTTGGAAGATATCCCTAAGACCACATTTAAGACGAAATTCAGACACTATGAGTTTACAGTTTTACCTTTCAGTTTGACAAACACCCTAGGGGTATTCACGAGTTTGATGAATGGGGTGTTCCATGAATACTTGGAAAAGTTTGTTCAAGTATTTATTGATGACATACTGATATATTCTCGGATGAAAGAAGAGCATGACAAAAATATAAAATTGGTTCTATGATTTCTATTGAAAGAGGGGCAAACCCAGGGTTCAACGCTACAACAACGCACCAATAAAACCCTAACTACCAGCCCTCTCGGCAACACCTGTGAAGCAGATGAAGTCTCACCTGAGGTAGAGGCAGGGGTGGTTGCAAGATTCAGGTGTCTGCAACCTTAGCTGGGACACATATCTGTGATTATATCACTTACAGAGTACTTAGCATCAATCATTCATCAATATTCTACTTAGATCTACTTCACCGACATAACAGAGCATCGCAACATTTACTTAGATCTAAGATTATTTCATCACTTAGCAACAGTAAAATAGATCAAATCCAGTAGATCAGCACTAAGCAGGGTGAAATCATGAAGGTGGGTTACACTTTTGCTTGTTTTATGAGAAAAAAAACTGTATTTTCACAAGTTATTCAACTTCCGACATATAAAAGTATTTTTTTTATTTTGAATTTCACTTTACAGTAAAAACAAAACTTGTGAAGAATTGTGTTATCTTTCTAATGACTATTTTTTAATTTTTTTTTATCACGATTTGATATGTCAATTTGACAATTGTTTAACAGTATGTTTCTTAAACACGAAATGAATGATAATGAGTTACTTATTTCTACAACAATGTTTTTTTTATTAAACTTATGTTTTGAAGAAAAACAATATACTGCAACAATCTACAGATACTCTATTTTATTATGACTATCGTTTTGAATTTAACAGATGAATATTATAATTTCT
>JASDQU011403056.1:4245-38090 GCA_032191745.1 Picea mariana
TAGATCATGCATCTCTCTCTTCATGGCTGGCTCAGTCATCTGCCTACCCCTTCTTCTTGGCATTTCCCTCTTCTCTGGTGGATCAGGTGTTTGCCTATCCCTTCTCCTTGGTGGCATGGCGAATTCTCCTTTTCCCTGCTACAGAAAGCAAAGAATCCTTTCTTAGCTCTGATACCAAATGATGCCACGACCCCTTCCACAACCTGCAGGTCGGAAGGTCACGTGCACAGGATCTTTCCTCTTCCACTAGCTCGAAGAGCTCTCGAAAATGGCTCTTCTATTTCCCTTTCAGGAAATCTGCACCCACACTTAACTTCAAGAAATCCCCCTTGTACTTTAGGAGATCAGACTTCGCACTTCTGCGAATCCAGTGGTCAAGTGTTTTGTCTCTCAATCTCTGAAAACCTGAAGACAGCCAACACTTGACCCTTTCTCCTTACTAATTCAGATTTCTCCTTATTTCCATTTCAGGAGTTGCAATGTCAAGCAATTTGTCTCCTCGACCCCTGAAACTCGATTTACCAAAACGTTGATGTGCTCACAAGCTTTGAACTTTCAACGGCCTTTCACTCCGCCGGGACTTTGGACTTTGCGATATCGCAAATCCTAATGCAAGGAATTCAGGACTTCACCCCACGAAACCCTGAAATGGTCAACGGAGTTTGACTTCCATGTAGATAGGTGCCACCTATCCATCTTGTCGATTCCTATGGCCCACACGATCCTTTTTTCCCCTTGGGACTTCGCGTTTCGTGATTTTGCGAGTTGCGTTGCAAAGATTACGGGACTTCAATGTACAAAACCCCGAAAATAGAAATTCACGTGTAAATCCAATGGCCCTCGTTGACTTGGATCTACGGTTCTGCCTCTCCTGAGCTTGAACCTTTGGGAATACTTGTTGTATCTCCCCTACTCCTCCGTGAGATCTGACAACTCACGGGACTTCGTGGATTCTCCACAGAGAATTCCGACCGTCCGTCTCTTTCCTTGAGAACTTGTCCTCTTGCAGTCCAATGTCACTACGCCTTTCTTCAAATCTTCAAGGTGCTTGGCCTCTTGCCTTCCTTTGGCCCCTTCGAAGGTTCAAATCCTTCTGAGCTTTCCCATGACTTCGAGTCTTTCAGAAAACTATTGCTCGCACTCCTTGCGGAAGACCTTCAAACACATTCCAGTGTTGAATTCCCTTTGACTCTGCACACACCTGCAGCAGTAGTCTCTCAATACTTTGCTCAGGTCTGCAACTCTGAGACTTTACTCGGCCTATGCACTCCTTTCACGACTCCTGGGCCAAACTACACTCCTTGTGTGAATGAGAACGAAATCTACCCTATCTGAGCTTTCATGGACTAACCTCTAAACCCTTTGTCAACGCACTCCTTGCGGACAATTCAACTGCACTCCTTGAAGGAACTCTTGCTCAGATAGAGAAACAATTGAAACTCATTTCCCTTACTCTCTCTCTCTCTCAGATTTCAGACATCCAACAAGAAATCATTCATACATAGCATAAAAGCAATTGCATGACAGAAAAAGTAAACCATTCATGAGAAAAACATTCAAAGATGCATACACAGAGAATAATTGAACACCATGAGTCTGAATCAAAACCTTCTTTGTATTAATCCAGAACTTCTGTACATGGAATTCTTAGTACAACTCTCTGCTTCTCTTCTATGCTCTCAAATGGCATAATCTCATGCTCCTCTATGTTACAATGCACAATGAGGGTGTCTATATCCTGTTTCCCTCTTGCGCTCTAAAACTGTCTAATCTAACATTCAATTCTATCTACCTTCATTAACTATAAATGCCTTCTACCTACTAAGGATGAGAGTGGATCACTCAAGGTCCATTTACATTTTACAAGTGCGCTTCTTCTTAATTATCTCATTTAAGATTGGCACATTAACTTCAAGATAATTTCAAAATTTGTGTTGGGTGCTTGTCCAGCTTCCTTTTGCCTCCGCGCTGGCTCGCTTGAGATGCTTCTGCATCACCGTTGGATCATCTGAATTAAATCTCTGTCATCAGATTGTCTAAAGAAGAACTCAATAATCATATCGTCTGAAGTGAATCTAGGTCATCTATTCCAGAGCATCAGTTTGTTGAAATCCCCAAAGTCCGGAGAGCCAGAGAGACGAAATAAATTCT
The DNA here is from genome assembly GCA_032191745.1 of Picea mariana. NCBI lineage: Eukaryota > Viridiplantae > Streptophyta > Pinopsida > Pinales > Pinaceae > Picea > Picea mariana. The sequence continues at coordinate 6,397 of JASDQU011403056.1, forward strand.
CGACCGTTGGATCATCCAAAGTAAATTTTAGCTGCCAGATCATTCAAAAGTGGAAGGACAGAATAAGTTAGAAGAATGGCGTGCTAATATCAGTGGTCAATAATTGAGCACTCAGATCTATAGTTGACAGGGCATATCATACCCCCTCGACCTTTCTTCCTTTAATCGTGGGGGGGGGGATCTGATTTGGTGGTATTTTCCATGTGGGACCATCATACATGTCACCTTCCTATCGAATCAGACCCCCCTCTCTCATTACCACTTAACGCCTGAGCCCCCCTCCGAGAAAACCACCAAACCACTCATACATACCACCTTTGTGCTCCAACGTCACACTCCACTACCACACTCTACCTCAACACTCCACTACATTGCTTACACATCTCACCCATGTCAGCATACCACCTCAACAAGGACATGTGGAAGACCATGTCAGCAAGTACATATGGTAGATCACGACAACAAACACATGTGGTAGTAATGCGTATACTTCGAGGGAAAGTAAAGTTTGAGACTTGAGATTTCAAAAGTCCGGAGACCCGAAGGCATAGATGATTTTATGGGATAAATTTCGCAAATGGGCTAATTTTCCATTGTTTTCCCAAAAGAAGATTCGCAAATTTCCATTTTTTCTAAAAACAATTTGCCCAAATTCCATAGAATAAAACTATTTTACCTTAAAAATAGACAAAAATTTATATAAAGTATATAAAATCCTTAGAAATTTGAATATTTTTACAAAACAATCGCCAAACATTATACATTTTGCATATTAAGGACTAGTAATATTAGCCCATGTTTCTACATCTTAATATAAATTTCCATCCTTAAAATCATCCCTGCCCGAAGGAGATCTCGACCGTCGATCAAGAAACGGGCCACAAAATCATTGATCTGGTTTAAAGGTCAAATTCTCAAAGTAGAGAAGAGTTGTCGATTGGGAAGGACAGGTGTCAGCAGTTCATCGAATCCAGAAGATTGGTGTATGGAGAAAATCAGGGTTTGAGATTTGAAACTCCCAAAGTTCGGATCACGAAATAAATAACAGTTGTTTATTTAGGGAGGATAGATCTGATCCACGGATCGTGAAAGAGAAAATCTTAATAGTCCATTCAGGATCACCTTCAATATCGTGATATCGATGGTCTCATTGCATTGCAGGGTCAAAACATGCTCGGGACTTAATTTTTCATGAGTGGGCTACAATTGAAACCACAGTTTTGGAGAAAGGGTACATGGCAGTTGGAGGTGGATTATGGGGAGAAAAGCAGTTGATCCCAAACCACTCTTCAATGTGCCCTCAATCATTCGCTTACGCAAGGATGTAGCTTGAGGTCACTATTACAGGTGAATCCTCCTGTGGACAAGTGGATTCCCTCTTGGTCTCTAGACTCATAAGGCCAAGACAAAAAAGTTCTTAACATGGGAACTAACATCCTTTTAGATATAATCAAGATAATATACGAAGGCGAAGAAGAAAGATATGTACCTTATTAACAACGTTTGTCCTTGCAAATTCCAAGGTGAGCTTCGATCTTGAGCTCCCTGATAGATCTTGTAGAAAAAATAGAGATACAATAGACTTCCTACTCTACTGATATTAGCTTAAATATATATCTATCTACTAAATACAAATTCATATGGAACAAGCATAAATTTGAAATAAACAGGCCAAGCATTGATATATTAATAAGAACAAGTAAAAGTACTTACAATCCTTTGATGAAGGTGCAACATATTCTTCTAGCTCTCCTTGTCCAACCCCTTTTTTCAAATAATCTGCAATGATTTCTTTGATGACATCTCACTTATGAGATCATAAGTTTCATATCTCCAATATTTTCTGTACCTTTCACCATGAGAAGGCCTCCTTATATAACCTTGGAGAGACCCAACCACTTAAGATATATTTGGAATAAGTTGAGGTTTCCTCTCCTTCAGTTGAGGATCTTCCCTAAGATCATTCCTTGACCCAAGATTCGAACCCAAATACCTTCAGATATTGAGGGGATTGTCCCCTGATTTCCTCCAACAAACCAAATTTCACTCAAAAAGGGGTAGCGCTCCCCCAAAATGGGGCATGGAGAGTTGTATCACTCCCCCAAAGAGTCCCAGGGAGCATTAGCACTCCCTAACAAAGCATAGGGGAGCGTTGCCTTCCAAATTTGATATTTGAGTGGTCTTTTGAGTGGCAAAAGGTTTGTACTCTTTGTCAACTGATTTATCTTCTTCAAAACTAGTCTTTGAGGTGTTTTAAGTGTCCCTATGATGTCATTATAGGCACAACATAGGAAAGATGGTAGTATGATGTTTGCGACACTTGTGACACTTTTGGTTAATATGCGACACTTGTGGACAAGATGGGACACTTACAACATGTGTAATGACGACACTTGTGACACTATTGAAGTGAGTAATTTTGATGTGTAATAGATTGCCCCCCAAAGTGAGAAGTCAGAAGACGATGATGACTGAAGTAATTTGTATACTTTTTTGAGCAAGGGTATGAATGCAGAGAGGATGGAAAAATATGCACAAAACCATCAAACAAATATTATGACATGTTTCAAACCCAAGGCAGGCGTACCTATGCTTGAGTGATAAAAACTTTTGTAGGTATGGCCGCCATAAAATACACTGCGGATCCATAATTATATTGACAAATAGGTATAGCCACTGAAGATACAATGTGGATATATACTCCTATGATCTAAACTGATCATAGCCACGAATAATACATAGTGGATCTATGAGATGACAAGACATAGCCACAACCAATACAAAGTGGATCTATGTTATAGTATATGTGTCATAGTTCAAAAGAATTCCTTCGTAGCCTGGGTAGAGTATACATAAGAGTGAAAAATCAACCCAGGGTCTTCTTACCGATCCTAATGTAGTACGAATCTAACCATGTGAATAGATGGCATGATGTCGAACATGGTAGAAACCACTTGATTACCAGTCAATGATGTAAACCGTTAACAAGCGCGAGGGAAATCACCATTGATGTCAATGATTCCCAAGGTACTCTAGTACATTACAACGAATGTGAATGGATGAGATGAAGTTGAACATATGTGGAATCATACGATTAGGGGTCAATGATGTAAACCCACTGTCAGATGTGAGGAGGCCTCCCATTGAGGCATGTAGGTCCCAAAGTACTAACTGGTTTCCAAGTCTAGCTCTCGGATAATGTGCTGAAGTCGACAGGAATAGACTTGTCGAGGGAGGGCCCTGATGTATCCCCCATAAACAACATGAAACGGTCACAGAGATGTAATTGGTATATCAAATGAACATGGACTAACACGGGTATTGAAACAAAATATTTGTGATGGATGACTCTCGAGGCAGATACTTCCCTTGAACATTGAGGCACAACAACAAAAACATGACATGGACCAAAACTTGATGATGCAGTGGATGCTATGAATTTCTTCATGTGACCCAAAGGAGTAAAAAAAACTTAGAGGATTGGCTCAGTGTAGATTTTCAGCATATTAAAATGCGTGCAAAGAAAAAGTGACGTGTTCAAGGGCGACCATAAGAGCTACTGGTAGTGTTCTCAAAAATGGTTTGGCTTGCTTCTTTCAATTTTTCTCCCATTCAGATAGATGAGTACCTCTTTTTAATTTAATGAGCTCGAGGAGGGTAACACATGCTCGATATAACTCACCTTCAGTAAGTTCCTCTTCCTTTGTTTAATGAGCTGGAAGAAGTAAGGGTTCGGTCCCATATGTGCTCTTCAATGTATGATTGTTTAAAGAGTCTAGAGAAGTTAAACTCGGTGATTTTTCATATCTAGAGAGTCTAAAAAGAACTTAAAGAGGACTCCAGGGTTGTCCTTTTTCGTAATTTTAGTCTCGTGAGGCCAAAAAAGAGATAAACTACCACTCGAAAGATGCCCTTTCAAACCTTTTAACGAGTGGGAAAGGAAGCAAGATCACTCGACAATATTTTCATGTTTAGAGAGTCTAAAAAGATCTTAAAGACAACTCCAAGGGGTTCCTTTTTCGTATATCCATGCAAGCCTAAAAAAGAGATAAAATGTTTCTCGATTGCATTCTCATTTATTTACGAGCATGAGAAAGAACAAATACTAAGCTCTATATGCTCCCAGCTTGAGAGCTAGTGGCTTAACTCTAGAATGATCATCAAAGGCTGGAGACATGCCCCTCAAACTTCAATTCATTCACCAACTTTGAGGTTGTCACCATTTTCTCTACTAGATGGAGAAAAATGATAAGGGTGGATGAAATGAAGGTTCAAATATGAGACCTAACGAAATACTTCACTCGACAAGAAAGGTGACTATTTCATTTTTTAACGAGCTTGACACAGGAAAAGAACTATGCTCAAGGCTCCGGGTTCAATCCCCAGATTTCTGTTTCATTTTTTAACGAGCTTGCCACATAAAAGAAAAACTATACTCATGACCTCTATTTCATTTTTTAACGAGCTTTCTACAAAGAGGAGGAACTATGCTCATGACCTCTGTTTCATTTTTTAAAGAGCTTGCTACAGATAGGGGGCTAATGAGAAAAGAGCTTGCGCCCACAATCGCATGGTTGCATGAGATCATTGCCCAAGGTCATTTCAAAAGAAGGATCTAGCAATCGCTAAGACCGAGATCGTGAAGCGCCTTTTGAATAGGCGTGTAGTCACTTCCGGTGGTCATGTAAAGGAAGGGGCTTAGAAGCCAAAGAAGCCAAAATGACTGACTGTAACCGCCAGATAAGATGAAGAGTTGAGACTACCGGAGAAGCCAGAGAATCTTAGGATAATGACCACTGATGATGAACAGATTCAGAATAACAGCCAGGGAAGACGAAGAGTTCGAATGATGATCAAGCAGAGGACTCGATGTGAGAAAAAAATGCAGAACAAAGAGTATAGTGAGATTTTCTCCAGAGTTATGCATGGGGTTCAGAGGATATGTGGTGTAGTACTTGAAGTGGAGATCAGAGGCACAATGCATAGAATGCAGAGGCATCATAGAGAATAAAATGTTGAAGATAATATGAACAGAGTAGCGTTGTGCGGAGGAAGAAAAAGAGCAGAGCATAGAAGCAAAAAGATGCAGAAGCACAACAGAGCATAGAATATGAAGAAGGTAGAGGAGACATAGATATGTAACAGACCATATCAGAGACACAACAAGTAAGTAAAGTTGTATATTTAAGGGTGGTAGGGTGGTGCTAGGGAGGAATTTTGTCCTCAGAGTTTCAAGTGGGCACTTGAACACACGAAGTTGTAGCTTCCATTTGGTTGCAGCCAAAAAAAACAGGGTGGTAGGGTGGTGCAAGGGAGAACCATTGTTCTCTATTATACAGGTTGGTTCCTGTGTGAGTAGAAGTTGGTGCTTCCATCCAGTTGGTGTTGGAACACTTAGGGATTTGGGACTCAACAACCATCAAAACTTACCCAACAAAAATCAAACTCAACAATCAAGCAAACAAGGATGATGTACGTGATTGTCTAGGAAAAAACCACATATATGTATTAAAACACTACTAGGTTAAGGATAAGGCCAAGAAACTCAGACCCAAATTGAAAATAGGCTATCAAGAAATCAAACGAAAAGAAAACTCAAGCTAACCAAGAGCATTCAAAGGACAAAAAACACTCCTACCCATTTTGTGATATTTTGAAATAATTCAGTAGCCATAGGGGTTATCCCTCAATCTATTTATTTTTCTTTTGAAACTTGTGTACCTAAAATATTTCATTGTAAGGTTGAGAAAGACAGGATGAAAATAAAGTAAGAGATAAGCATGTCGTTTCTTTAGATTCTTTGCGAATCATTATCTTATCTAATAGACATATGGACTAATAAACATGACAGATTCACACGAGTAAGTAAGAAAACACTTTCCTTTAGGTATTAATGATGGAGGTAGGCATTAATACCAAATAATCAAATGGATATAATTAGGTATGGTAGTCTTTAATACTCATTAACTCAAAGAAAACATATTGGCCATAAGAGAAATGAATCCAATAATTTGAAAGTCAATTACTAAAACTCAAGGAATAATTTTATATTCCAAATTATAAAATGTCCTCAGATGAATCATAAAATTAATATATACCATGCACCACTTTAAAATATTCAATAATAGATTCATTATTCAATCATTGCAAAAAATTAATAAAAAAATGTAAAAAAATACAAAATATTACACTCTGAATATACTACAAATTTGATATAATTATCACAACCAATAGACAAATACATCTTGGAAATATTGTTTTCATTAATGTCAAAGAAAGGGGGAGACTATAGATGTCCAAGAAAAATATTTCAAGATTGATATTATTGGAAATATTGTTTTTGGATGTTTTATGCTCGGTTTGGATACCCTATATTTGAAGGAATTTTTACTATATATATCTATCTCAAATGGGAGCATATGTTATATGGTTGTAAATCTTATTTCGAGACATTTCCAATGGTATATGGAACTCCCTCTAACTCCTTAAGAATGAGGAGATATGAATTTTTATTTTATATAACCCAACAAGAAATTTAAGGTCGACCCTAAAAGTGAGCATAAAAGCATTATAAATACATGACAAATGTGCACATTTGAAGAGAATATAAGAAATAAGATTAATTCTGAGGTGCACAAAGGGAGATGGGGAGTATTTTTGGGGTCTAAAGGTGTAAGACGTGTTTTTGGAGTTTCAAGGGTGCGCTATGAAGGATTGAGGTCTATGATGCTATAAAGTTCATTGTTTTGAGCTTGTGATGTTGATGTTTGTAATTATATTTTGGGAATTATGCTACGAGGTTCACTATGGAATGAAGGATAAATTTGACTAGGGTTTGAAGCTACGTTTGCGGTATGATACAAGGAGAGGCATCAAAACATGAAATTTAAGGTTATGATGATGTTGTGAAATGCATGGAGTATGAAGCATGCAAGTGAAGTCAAAAGTACTTTGTGTATGTAGATCTTATATTGTTGTTGTTGGAGATTTTTAAATTTGAGCATTTATTCTCCACAAGAAAGTACAAGAATACCCATCTACACCATTATAGAATCCTAGGGAAGACGTTGAAGACCCAGGAAGATAATTCAACCCCACAAGATAAATAATAATAAAATTGAAGACCCAGAAATAAGAAGTCGGCCCCAGAATAGCACCCAGATCAGTATAGATATAGGACTGGCTCATTTCATTTTGACAGTTAGACAACTCCTTTGGCAGTGCGCACAAGGCAGTTGCATCTGTAGTTTTGGCAGTTTCACTTTTTATGGGTTACTGGTTATCTTAGAGAGTGCACCACACTTGGAGAAGCTCTTTCTTAGTTTTTCTTTGTCATATTATTGAGGTGCTAGGCCTCGGTGATGCTATTCTTGGGGAGGATCTTATCTATATGGTATTTTGGCTATTGATTGTGATGTACTGGTAATATATTGGACTGAATTCTTCTAGAGAGAGTTTGTTGAGTTTTCTCCCAAGTTTGGGTTTCCCACAATAAACTATTGTGTTCTTGTGTCTACTATGCATGGTTAATATTTCTAGATCTTGTTATTTTTGTTGCATTGTTATAGTTGATATTTTTAGTGTATAGTTATTCTATGATAATTTATGTATGAAAGTGGATCTTTTTATTAATCATAAGGAAATAAATATCAAGAGCTGAGAATCATAAAATATCAACACGGTTTCAATGCTAGTTGAAATATTGCCACTGCACAATTTCAATTTGTTGTTGCAATTTTCCACTACATGAACCTGAACTTGTCAAGATCGTTGATCAACTTATTGGAATATGTTAAGGTTAATTTTTCCATAGATAAACTCACCCTAGCATAGCACACCTTTTGGTGGTCTCAAATTACAACTTGGTGAAAGTTTAAATTTCTCACTACAGTTACAGTTGCAGTTAAAGTTTCCAATTACAGTTGCACTTGTAGTTGCAGTTTCCAGTTACAGTTGTAGTTGCTAGTTGCACAAACCTTAATATTAGAAGAGAATATGGATGATGCTACAAATTTCAAAGGTATGCACTTATACAGGTTTCAAAGTTATATCATTTAGCATAGTATGAGGGTGTTTGTTGTAAATGTGTTGAACCTGCACAAAATAGATCTAGCTAAACAATAATACACACATTTGTAGAGAGAATTGGAGAAAGAAGAAGAATGAGAGAAAGAATAGAATAATTCTCATTAGCTGTTGTGAATAATGAATAATTTACACATGATATACTCTGTATAACTCAATGAGTTCAACTTAAGGTGAAACAACGTGCCATAGTGGTGGTCTAGAGTGATCTGGACACACACCAGCAGTTACGGGAGTGAAATGCCACCTATTATAGTATCTCGGGTAGTTACAGGAGTGAACTGCCACCTAGTTGAGTTAACTAGTCAACTAGTCTTCAGTTAACTGACTGAACAGAGAGTAGTGAGGAGTTGACTCAGGGAATCAAAGCTAATGCACCACTTTGGTGACGATACCAAGGCAAGGTCAAATTAGCATGATGATGATCCCAATGTTGCATGGTGATGATCCCAATGCAACATATAAACTCAACTCAACTAGTCAAACTGAAGTGTTAATTGAAAGAGAATCTTCTTCAGGTGGAATATTCTCCCCTAAAATATAGGAGACTGGATAATGACTAATTATGACTAATAAACAAGGAATAATCTTAGGAAAAAGAAATCCTAGGTGTGTGTGAAGTAACTCCAACACCCCCCTGAACATCACTATGGTGAAAATAAAGATTGGGCCCTGACAATGAGGCCATGTTAGGTACCCAAGTACAAAATATACACTAAAAATAAAGTGAGGAAAGAGGGAAAACATCATGGGGAAAACCCCCTCTAAAGGTATAATGTATGTAAAAAAAAGAACTACAGTTGCTAGGCAACTGTGTCCTTCACTCCAAGATGACCTCACAGAGAATGGAATTTCTGCTCAGTGAAGGTATTGGTGAAAATGTTTGTCGTCTGTTCTACTGAAGGACAAAACTGTAAGTCGATGATCCCATCGTTTACTAAGTCCCAGATGCAGTGCATTTGGATCTCAATGTTATCCATTCATTTCCTTTGAACTGGATCTCTACAGAACTTCAGAGTGATCTAGTTGTCACACTCGTTGACGATCTACCGATGAAGCTGAATTCCCAACTTAGTGAGAAACTGTTGTAGCCACATAGCCTGAATGGTTATGTTAATTACCTCTCTGTACTCTAACTCGACTGAAGATAAAGAAATGGCAGCTTTCTTCTTGCTCGACCAACAGATAGGACCGAAACCAAGACTAAGTGAGTAACCAGATGTGGACTTATGATCAATGTTATCGCCAACCCAGTCAGAATTAGTAAAACCAATGAGATCTAATGTATATTCTATTTCATAATGAATCCCAAAGGTGATGGTTCCCTATACGTATTGAAGGATATGCTTTGCATCTTTCCAATGTATCTCATGCGGCTCCTGCATGAACCTGGAAACTGCGCCAACTGCATATGAGAGGTTTGGTATGGAGTGTGTGAGATACGAAAAGCTCCCCACTAGATTTCTATACAGTGTGTTGTCAACCAGTGGAGTCTCACTGCCATACTCAATTTTTACTCCTGATAGGAAAGGAGTCGGAGAAGAATTGCATTCTGTCATGTGAAATCTCTCAAGGAGATATCATGCATACTTGGCTTGAGACAGTTTGATGCTTGATGCATCTTGATTGGTCTCAAGTCCAAAGAAGAAGTGTAGCAGACCCATGTTCATCATCAAAAACCTGTCATGAAGAATCCTCTTGATTGCGGCAATCGTTGAAGTTGAGCAACCGGTGATCAACAAATTATCGACATGCAAAACTAAAAGTAGAAGTGAATCAGTCGCCGTAAGCATGTATACATTTGGGTCTAATTTACAACGTACAAAGTTCTGTGACAACTGGTAGGAGTCCATCTTGGCATACCATGCCCTCGGAGCTTGCTTGAGGCCACAAAGTGACTTCTTCAGTCGACATACCAAAGATGATTCCTGCATAAATCCCTGGGGATGCTCCATGTAGATCTCCTCAGAGAGAGCACCATGAAGAAATGCATTCTTCACATCCATCTGATGGACTTCCCATCCCTTGGCTACCGCAATTGCAAGTGCTAATCATATGGAATCCATATTCGCTACCGGAGCGAAGGTCTCATCATAGTCAATACCATGAACCTGTTGAAAGCCTTTGGCAACAAGCGTGGCTTTATATCTGCTGATTTTTCCATCCGCTGCACTCTTGGTCCTATAGACCCATCTGCATATGACAAGTTTCCTCCCAGAAGGGAGGGGAACCAGATCCCAAGTCTGGTTCTCAAGGAGGGATTTGTACTCCTCCTACATTGAGGATTCCCAAAAGGGATTTCCAGCAGCCTCACCATAAGAATGTGGATATGAAGACTGAACCAATAAAAGATGCCTTGAAGGAAATGGTTCAGTGGCAGTGAGTGCAACAAGAGGCTCCTTGAAATCATATTGAGTCCTCCTAGTATCGGTTAGATCACCGACGAGATCCCCTGCATCCTGAAGAGTAGTTTGTGCCCACTTGGGCCTTTGCTCTGGCTATGTAACTGCATCTAGATGCTCTGACTTTGCATACGACTGTACTGAATCTAACTCTAAATCTGAATCATCTAAGTCCTTTGAATCATAACTCTCATTTGAAGAAGAGTCGACATGTGCATGCTCATCATCTCGGACAGGTGGAAGAGTGAAGGTGTCTGCATGCAGCTGCTGAAGTACATGCGAGACACTTTCCTTGAATTGGACGATACGCTCAATATGAGCCGGTTCGAGGAAATATCAATAAGGCGATATCCCTTCACATCATCAGGGTATCCAACAAAAATTCACTTAGTTCTCTATGGATTAAGTGCCTTCCTCTTTTCAGAGGGAATCTGGGCCCATGCACAAGAACCAAAAATGCAAAAGTGGGTCACTTCCAGTTTGAGGCCACTACAAGCCTCGTAGGGGGTATTATCATTGACAAATCTATGCGGAGATCTGTTTTGGATGTATGTTGCATAGTTAAGTGCTTTGGCCCATAGTCTCTGTGGTAGTGACTTTGCATGCAACATGCAAGATGCCATCTCCTTTAGAGATTGGTTTTTCCACTCAACAACTCCATTTTGCTGCAGAGTATAGGGAACTATATGCTGCAAATGAATCCCTACCTCATGGAAAATATTGTGGATCTCATGATTCACATACTCTCCCTTGTTATTAGTTCAAAGGACTTTGATCTTCTTTCCGGACTGTGTCTCAACCAAGGCATTGAAATCTTTGAGGTGTTGAAAAACCTCATATTTTTTTCTAAGAAAGTAGATCCAAGTAAAACTTGAGAAATCATAAAAAAAAATGAGAACAAACCTCACTTTGCTAATGGATGGATGTGGAAAAGAACCCATAAGGTCACTGTGGATCATATCTAAAGGTGCGGAGGCTCACTGAGACTTTCCTTTGTCGAATTTCTCTTGAGGGTGTTTCCTGAGAACAAATTCCTCACATACTCCCTTGGAGAAATGGATGTCTGGTAGACTATCAACCAATATGTTCTTGCTAAGTTGTTACATGTATCTAAAATTCAAATGTCCAAACCTTTTGTGCCATATCCTACTTCTTTCATCATCATGAGTAAGCAGTAAAGTAGAATCAGGTTCAATGAATTCAGAAAATGTATACAATCTAGACTGATGATTTACCTCACTGGTAGCAATCCTGGAGTTGGTTTGCATGTCATATATGTCCACGACAATTGGTGTGAATACAAATTTCTTTTCAGTGCCAGAATTTTTCATTTGATATACTGAGATAAGGTTGACAAAAAGTTTGGGAACATGCAACACGTTCTCGAAGCTTCCATTAGTGAGTTCAATCCTTCCTTTTTTGATGACTTCGATAGAAGAGTTGTCCCCCATCATAATAGGAGCACCTTTGCATGCATCCAATGAAGAATAGAATTCTTCTGAGGCATCCATGTGAAGAGATTCTCCTAAATCTACGATCCAAGCACCGAGAGAGGAGTTGATGGAAATCAAGGCATGGCTAGAATTGCCTTTCTTGGAATTTGGATCTTCTGACTTCTTCTTCTTCTTTGCACCCTCGAGGATGTGATATCCAAGGTTGTTTTTCTGAAGTATTTGAGACATTAGATCTATTTTTTTTTGCATGCATGAAGATTTTGAATGGAATCCTTTGTGACGGTATGTGCATTTCTCTCCTTTTCTTCCCTTTTCTTTTTTGAATCTGGAGGTATCGGTGAAGGGTTTTATGTACCCTTCCTTCTTCATATTTGCATGAGATTTCTACTTATCTTTATCTTTAGATTTCTGATATTTGTGGCTTCCATCATGCATAGTGAGTGCATGTGCCCTTGGGCCTTTGATTGTGCCCGTGTTGATGAGCTTGGTTTGCTATTGTTTCAGGGATTCAATAAAGTCCTCAACAGAAAGCATCTTCCAGGTGGCTCCATAGGCGAATCTGACAGTATGGAATGTAGATACGAATACAGAGAATTAAATACCAAGCTTGGAGAGAATGGTGAGAACCATTTGTTTCTCCTCCTCCGATTTATCAACCCCGCAAGCTTTGAGTTGCGACAGTAAATCCTTAAATTTTGTAAAGAAATATTGGATATTCTCAAAGCTTTTTGGATCCAATGTGAGTAGCTCCACCTCCAACATGTGTCCCCTCATCTCATCTTGTTTTTCAAAGAGGCCTTCCAATATGGTCCAGGCTTCATTGGGAGTCTTAGAGGAAGATATATGAAAAAGGAGATTGGGAGAAATAAGACTACAAATTGTTTCGAATGCCTCATCCATGCGATTTAAGTACTTGGATTTTTCTATGGATGATGTCGGCTCTAGATATGTATTCATGGTTAACCTATACAACCCTATAGACTAGAGATGTATGGATATTTTCTCCTTCCATGCAAAATAGTTGTAAGGTGTAAGGATGAATTCTTTTTGGAATTCCATCTTTTCGTTGTCTTCAATCTTTTGTACCTGCAAAAAATTTGGTGTAGATTTTGCTTAGCAGTCCGTCAACTCTGATACCATGTAAATGTGTTCAACCTGCATAGAATAGATCTAGATAAACAATAATACACACATTTGTAGAGAGAATTGGAAAAAGAATAAGAAGGAGAGAAAGAATAGAAGAATTCTCATTAACTGTTGTGAATAATGAATATTTTACACATGATATGCTATGTATAACTCAATGAGTACGACTTGAGGTGAAACAATGCACCATAGTGGTGGTATAGAGTGATATGGACACACATCAATAGTTACGGGAGTGAAATTCCACCTATTCTATTCTCTCAGGCAGTTACGGGAGTGAACTGCCACCTCATTGAGTTAACTAGTCAACTAATCTTCAGTTAACTGATTGANCTAGTCAAACTGAAGTGTCAACTGAAAGAGAATATTCTCCAGGTGTAATATTCTCCCCTAAAATATAGGAGATTGGATAGTGACTTATTATGACTAATAAACAAGGAATAACCTTAGGAAAAATAAATCCTAGGTGTCTGTGAAGTAACTCCAACATTTTTAATGGATGTATCAGGGACCTTGTCCAAGTAATGACCCAAAGGGATCATTGGATCTAGTGCATTCAAAGGAATATTGAACCCTCCCTATAAATTAGGACTCCATCTTTGTATATCAAGTTTGATGTTTTTAAATTTTTGCATCCTAAATAAATATTGTAACTAGGACAACAGTCTTTAGATTTCTAGTACCGTTGAGTACCATTTTCTATCAAATTTTTAGTGGCACTTAAATATTGTTAGTACGATAATCATTATGTAAATGCTCATTATTTGGTACTGATGATGCAGTTCTTTACAAGATGAAATCGATCTCTTCTAGGAGATGTTCTTGGTTGTTGTCTTTGTCCCAGGAAGGTTACTATGGTGGTCACAACACTAGAAAAGTGTTTCTATTATACTTTGTTCTTGTTTTGTTCCCGGTAGGTTACCACAAAGGAATGATTGGTAACAACACTGGAAAAGTGTTGTTCTTGTTTCCCATTTTTTATTCTTGTTCCTATTTCCTTATCACAAGAATATTGTTATTTTCTACTATTTTTTGTATTTTTCTTGTTCCGGGTAGGTCATAGGTGATAGCTCTGAGAGGGAACTATAGTGATGGTTCCAGGAGGAAACAAATTAGATGGTATCTAGTTTGAGACATGGATAAGGATATCCAGACATGGATTTGTATACATGACAATACACATCCATATACCAAAGTCGAAGAAGACAAAGTTATAACCTTCTGAAAAGAAGGACACTTTTATGGGATACAAAGTGTTCCACATGGATATTGATGAGGAAGAGAAGGTGGCTCCACCAGTGGTCAGGAAGATGACCCCACCTAGTACCAATTCATAGGAAGATAGAGTTTATAGGGAGTCATCTCTCAGGATCGAGTAGGGAGGAGCATCGTCCCATCATAGTTCATTGGATATCATAATCTAGAAGATGCATAGGGAGAAGATGGATCAAAATATTGCACATAATCAAAGGGAGTCATGTTTCATAGGGAGAATTGTGTTATAAAGGTAGTTTTTCTCATTTAAACATAGACAATATAGAAATATTGTCACCTAACCATAGGCCGAAGCCACCCCCGAGCAACTTAACCTTGACAGAGAGAAAAATTCTGGAAGAAAACCCTAGGTCCAAAGGCCAATCAAGGTAGTGTACCACTCTCCAGAGCTACCATACCAACAAGAAATTCCAAAACATAACCAAGATAAAGTCCAACCCCAAAACCGAAAATACTAGTTGCAGTAGCTGCAGCTACAAATACTCTCTAGACTTACGCACTTACTAAATTTCTGCAGTGCACACTCAATTTATGTAGTTGAGAGATGTGTGTGTACAAATGAGCTCTGGCATCCTGTATTTATAATTCTCTTTCATAGTTGTCTACACTAACTTCTCTTTCTGGAGGATAAAGACTCAATATTAATTATTTTCTTTAGTCGACTTGTCTTCTATGGTTATGTTCAAATATTTAGGGTTTCTTCTTGCTTTCCAGAATATTCTATTCTTGTTAGGGTTACACGTCAAGGTTTAATACCTCCCAAAGCTACCATAATATCAACAAATGGTACCATGGGATTGATGGATACTTGATGATATTGGTTTTAAACAAGAATGTACAAACTCAGAGTGAGGTTGATCTTGGAGAGATTTAGTTGGCCCAGAGGGAGAGCTGATCATTTAGAGGGATTTCCCCCCCATATCTAGGTGGGAGAGAGACATATTCCAGGACTGATAGAAAAGTGTCAAGAGTTGAGGAGTTTAGACAAAACCTTCATAGGAAAGAGTCTTCTAGGAGATGTGATCTTGCTACAATGACAGAGGAAACCAATCAGGAGGACTAGGTATAAATTTTCTCTTAGTTACATAGGGAGAAAACACTAAGGTGGACTAGACAACATGACTTACTTGAGTGATAGAGGGAGTTGTCCCCATAGTTCAATATGTATGATCTTGGCCAGATGTACTCTTGGGATGAGAGGTGTGATGAGATCAAATGATATCTTCCTCATTCATGGGATACTGATGAGATTCGATATGATGGACTACAATTCCATGACTACACCTATGATGAAAAATATGGATAAGTTAAATGATTCTACCTCAAATTCATATTTGGTGGATCCCATGATGTACAAGAAGTGTATTGGATCCTTGATGTACCTAGTTAATGCCAGGCCAAATAATTATTCTAGAGTGAGAACTTTGATCCAATATTTGGTTGAATCTAAGGCAGTTCTAGTGGGTGGAAGTGAAGTGTGGTATAGTTAGCTATGGTTTGTTTCAGGTGATGAAGTGAGGCTGCAGAGATATACATATTATGATTGAGAAGAGTAGTAGATGGATTGATCACCTTAGGGTGATACTTCATCTTGGAATCAATTATAATTTTCAGGATAAATTGGAAGCATGATTCTATAGCACTCAGTACAAGAGAGATAGAGTATGTCATAACAAATGTCACAAGTTGTGAAGTGGTGCAACTTCAGAATATTCTTGGAGGACTTCATCTGAGACATGGCATAGAAGGGAGCAGTGAAGCTCCGGTACTTATCCATAGATGAGAATATTGCAGATATCCTCCAAGAGTGGTCATGTTGATTTGGCTGAGGAGGATAATACACAATATTAGCTATGTTGATTTTTCTAGTGATGAGCATTGATGTTTCAACATCAGGAAGACGTTCTCCCATGTTGGCATGCACGAGGCTATGTTAGTGTTGATATGACGAAGTGAGAATGACTCATTCACTCACAGGACTCTGCTATTGGTGAATTCCCCAGGCATGTTGATAACATCGGGAAAATGTTCTCCCATATTGCTCATGCATGGTATTATGATAGTGCTGATATGACCAAGGGAAAATGCCTCATTCACTCACAGGTCTCTTCTAGTGGTGAATGGCCCAGGTATGTTGATTTTTGCCAGGTTAGAGAAGACATTCTTCATATATTGTTCATGGATGAGGCCATGATAGTGTTGATATGACCAAAGGAGAATGATTCACTCATCCATGAGGATTTTATAGTGGTGAGAGGCCCAGATAAGAACCATGAAAACATTATCCTAGACTGGGCTTGCACATGGCTATGTTAGTGCTGATATGACCAAGGGTAATGATTCATTCACTCACGGGGCTATGCTAGTGGTGAATTTCCCAGATGTATTAATTCTCCTATAAAGGAGTGGATGGAATCGAGATGTTATCACATGCATATTTCAAGATGGAATGCATATGTGGAGATGGCACATCAACATGGCTCATGAAGACAACCTTTCTATGACAAAATAAATCCAAGTATGGAGAATGCCTCCCTCATTGAGAGGGAGTTTTGGATATTTGTGAATTTGGGCAGTCATTCTCCCCAATAAAGTACAATAAGACCCATATAAACCATTAAATAAGTCCCATGAAGAAGTTGAAGACCGAGGAAGATAAGGATACCCCACAAGAAAAATAATAATAAAATTGAAGACCCAAAAATAATAAGTCAATCCTATAATGTTTCCCAGATCACTATAAATATAGGACTAGATCATTTCATTTTGAAAGTCAGATAACTCCTTATGCAATGCACACAAGGCATTTTCATCTATAGTTTTGGAAATTTCGCTATTTTTGGGTTACTGGTTATCTTGGAGAGTGCGCCACACTTGGAGAATCTCTTGCTTGGTTTTTCATGGTAATATTATTGAGGAGATATGTATTGGTGATTGTTGAGTAGGAAGGTTGGATAGAGAGAAATGAGAAAAAATTATTCATAGAGAAAAGGCGCGGGATCAAGAAAATCAAGAAAGAAGAGAGAAGAAAGAGAAGAAGATGGGAGACAGGAAGGAACAAGGTCCCATAAAATCTGAGAAAACCAATTGATCATGAAATGTATCTAGATCAGAATGAGTTGTTACCAATCGAGCATGAGTGGGAGCCAACTCATTATGAGATGGCAAGAAAACTTGAGGAAAAAAGGAAGAAAATAGAGAATTGAAAGAGATTTGGAAACAAGAGAAGAAAGAGTCCGAAGAAACAATAGTGACAGTAGAGAGTAGAGGCGAAGCCAAAGAAATAGAAGAGTTATGAGGAACTTTTATGATTGTAGGATGTTTTGTGTAAATCCACTAATTTAAGAAGAGCTAAGTATATTGAACACATATTATAGTACAGAGAACACTATAAATTCCTTAAATATAATAAAGAAGTAAATTTTCATGGACGTAGCTCAGGAGGGGGTGAACCACGGTAAATCTGTGTAGAATTATGCTATGGACTGGTTATTAATGTTTGTAATATGTTAATTCATGTATGTTTGATGTTAATTCCTACTTTTACTATGGACAAATGCCTATCTTTACTTATAATGTTGAAATATTCATGTGCAACAATGTTGAATGTATGTTTAACTATTAAATGGTGAGACTATAGACTGATAGAAATAAGGAATTAAGTAATGATGATATATTAACTAGAATATAGTGTGGGAAGGATCTTGTAGGTATGAAAGAGTGCACCTCCCTTCTTTCCCTCACTGTTGTATAATATTGGTTCCTATAGTCCCCATATAGATACCTCCCATGAGACTTGGCCTTCTTGCAGGTGATGCCAAAAGGTTTGGTATCTATAGGGTTTTGTTGGAAAAATTACTTTGAACATAGGGTCTTGAACCTATGCACGTGTGTGCACCAAAAATTGGTTCAGTTGTCCGGAAGAACAATGCAAGGTAGGGTGAATAGTGCAGTAAAACAAATAATCATCATCACATGGCATAACAAGTTAAGAGGAAGGCATGTCACCATAAATTGGAAATCCATGCGAAAAGTTGATGGAACCGACATAAGATAAATGGCTACATAAAACCTTGTACAATGACAGAACCAAGGAAAACCAATATCGTTAACGTACAATGGATGTACTACCCGGGGCATGGAAGAACCACTGTGATGGTGGTTCATTATTCAAGAAGTTGCCCAAAAATATTTACACACTTAGAAGAATCGCACCACCGCATGTCAAATGATTCTCCAGCTTAACCACCTATATGAGGAGTACAACACAATAATACTCTGGATCAACATGTGAAGGCCATGACTACAACTAGGAGATATTATAAAGGGGAAGACTCATTAAAGGGGCCAATAACCATTGAGAAATGAGAATGACCAAAGATCACCCACTCAGAGTGAAGATGGTAACAAAACAATGTTTCAGAGAGCTATGACATCACGAATAGTTTGGAAAGCATGCATCAAATGAGCACAATTACTGAGTGAAGGTTCATACGTGGTGCTATTGTCAAGAATAGAATCTCAACGAATGGGAAAACGATGATGGAGGAAGTGGATACAAAGAAACCAATCTCTACACACACATTACCAGATGACCAAATATGAACAAGAGAAGAGAGAATGGCATAAGGAAGGCTCAGTGGTAAGGTATAAAGATAGTAAACATAGCGTGCACAAGCAAGAACAAAATCATATAACCTCAATCGTCATAAGCACCTCCAAGGATGCACTTTTAAGAAAATGACCTCAAAGATTGGTAAGGAGGTCGGGGATCTATGCATGACCAAGGGAATAATTGAGGTGAAAATTAACGAGGTGACATGGAGCAGGGGCACCCGAAGTATGCCAAAGAGGATCTCTATCCGATTGGAAGAGGGGCTTAATGGACTGGGTACTAAGATTATCTAGGAAGAAGAATGATGGAATAGTAATATGCACAGTATAACACATATAATACCATTAAAAAGATAAAATGGAAAGAAACGACGGTTAGTAGTAATGACAAGTCATAAAGCCACAGTTGGGCCATAAATGGCAACAACCATCGAAAATCAAGACATATTAGTAGGACAGGTCAGGATTTTAGGATGGATTCTCTAAGAGAAACTACATTAATACAACCATATGGAATTCTAATGGTGGACTAGGCACATCCATTAAGGTTGGATGAGACAAACCCAGTTGGAACGAAATCATAAGAACCACATTAAGTCAAAGAAGGGTTGCTATTGTTGCATGCAAGAAAGAGTAGACAGATAAGGGACAAGGAATGATGAGGAAAAAAGAGCTAAGATAACTAGAGTTGAAATATAGGTGACCACAAGGAAGGACCACACAAATACCATGCCTTTTCATAGATAAGGAATGGCACAACCAAAATTTGGAGGGTTGTTGGCAACAACAAGGAAACAAGAAAAGAAACCAATGGAAATACCAAAGGTCGAAGAAGTGGTCGGAGTTTCGACTCCAACACCACAGGAAATATTTCACAGAGACTACCTACCACCAAGAAAGAGAGATTCCCCACAGGTCCAGTTTCAAGCCAATGTGAAGTGTCCACTACAGGAGGCACCAATCCCAATTGGTGTGAATAGGGACAAAGAGTTACTGGGAAAAAATTCCAACCTAAAGTATATGGATCATGACATTACAGATGCACCAAATTTCCTAGAGTTGGCAAGGGACTAGTACATATGTGTCATGACAGTCCAAGAAACATGAGAAATTGTACTCGAGACACAATACTGGGCATCGGGGCTCAACAGGGAAGGAATACTGAACATGCTAGACATCTGACATTTTAGGTGAAGTATAGAAATCAATGCATGTGTGAAAATGTTTCTTAGTTTTGTTCATGATGGTAAACTCTGGCTTGATCACTCAGTAGATATTAACACCACACTGATTGTGAAAATTAAAGGACTACACCAAATAGGTGAATATCTAGGCACATTATTCACCAAGGAGGGAGAATGAGCACTATCAGAGGCAATGATAGAAAAAATTGTCACAGCACGGGGAAAGAGGGGATTGGTTTTCCAACACATCAATAATAAAAGGGTAAGGTTTGCAACATAGATATTGGAATGCAAGATACTGTGAAAATGTCATAGAGATGAGGTATCAATTGTAGTATTTTCTGCGACAGAGAAATGTGTTGACGGGATCCAGATGATCTGGGCCAATTTTCTCAGGAACCAACTTTTACAAGATTGCACAGAGGCCTAGGAAAAGGGCACCAAGTTCCATTATGTGTAGCTGTTAACACTGGTTTCACTAGTCGGATGGAGAGAACCAACGTATTTCCATCCCATGCACACATCGGGAATTCATACCTTAGCTCGTAGGTATACCAACTTATGGAACACAACACTGAAGAGGAGACAAATCAAGACAAACATTGTATTCTTTACCTATATAGACTATATCATGCAAATAGTGACAAACACACCGCACATTCTAGCATAAATAGTAACAACATATGAAGGCCTCACATGGTTTAGACCAACATGCACCATATGTATATACAAGCTGCAAAGGAACCAACACAACAATGGACACAAATGAGCTACAGGGTGACAACAAAAGAATTGGGACCCAAACTTATAGTCTGGCTCAAGGAGATGAATAAGGGTGCCCATGGCTAGGGATAGACCCGGTAGGAGGATAGAATGAAATCAGTAGATAGCGCAAACCCATAAGACATAGAGGAGGAATGATACAATAGTTCAGAAGAGTTAGGGGATACACAAGGAAAATATCAAGCAATAGGAGCATGGGTCACCCATGACACAACAACAAACTCCCAAAAAGGCATGAAAATAAAGGACATGGGAGAAACATAAGCAAGGAGAGTGCACAAGAAAACTATGGCACATAGACCACCACTTTTATTCTACATATTAACTAAAGGAGACATGGAAATAATTGGCCAACAAATGGAAGATACTATAGAGGAAATTTGGGATAAAGCATCTAAGAAGAAATAAATATGCCACAAGGTGATGCATGATCACCTAGTAGTACTCTAGTAGATGATGGATGCAATAAGCAGTAGGACGCAACACATGTCAGAAGAAGAGGTAATTGAGGGATTGAAAAAGAAATAGGAAGTAATACAGGAACAACTAGGTTTAATCCAAAAGATCTTGGATACAATGCAACTAAAAACTATGCAAGGACTCAAAACATGCTAAATAGGTCCGACAAAAGTCACACATAATGCAGGGTTGGTTTAGGCAATATCACCACGAAGAGTGATCAAAGTGCCAGTAGGGATAGTTGGGCTGCCCAACCCCAAAATTCAAGAGAAGTGACATGCACTAAGTGACATGGAATTAGTCATATCCTAGATGAGTATCGAAGTGTTACAGAGCTTACATACAAGGATTACACATGAATTATGCCTTCATGCAGATATTGTAAAAAAAAAAATAGAAAAGGTGGAGGCCGAGAAAGAAGAACTACAGAGACAATACAACACTGTGTTACAGGAAAAATGTGCAGTAGAAAAATGAGTAGACCTCATAGAAAAGGAAAAAATAAAAGAAAACAACGAGGCAGAAGAATACAAGAAGGAGAAGTTGGAAGCATAAGAGAAGGCCAAGCAAGACACAAAAGGAAATATTGAATATGAAGATAAATCCAAAAAATCCGAGTAGGAAAAGAACGAAGCAGAGGAAAAGGCCATAGAAATAAGGAAGGAAAAGGAGGAAGTTGAGAAATTGGCGCAGAAATTTCAAGCATCACTACAATAGTTATATAAAGTACATGAAGTACCAATGGGGGTAGAATCCATAATAGAAGAACAAGTAGGGAATATTAGTGAGTCTATCGAGGTCTATCACACGAAGATCACAGCATTGGAAGTGAGCACAACACCAAGGACACCACCAGAATAAAGAGCACAAATGGAAAGGACTGCATAGACAATGGTGGAGAATATTAAAATATTAGAAAAAGAGTGTATAAAGATATGCAAAGAAGGAATGCACCTATGCAAAGATATGATGAACACCCCAGAGATGCAAGTGTTTCATGATCAAATAAGAGTTGCATAGGTACAAGTGATTCAAGCCATCGAGCGCACAAATACACTTCCCCCAACTGAAATAATGACAACATTGTTAGCTAATAGGAGGCTGCATCTTGCAGTGAAAAAGTTGAAGGAAGAGCAACGAAATTTCACATAGGAGTTGCGACCATGACATAACGAGGAACTTGCAATACTAGAGGAACTAGCTATTGTGCAAATCAACACGAAATTAGCAGTGCAAGACAACGAGACCAAGATAAATAGCTTGACAACATAGACATTGAAAGAAGTCATGAACAAGGAGGCCAAAGTCACAATAGTAGTACATGAAGCGAAGGAGATCCTCCAAAAATTCATTGAGGCATGGAATAACATGACACATTAGGCCTAAGTGGCTTAGGACAAGCCACAGGTGAGTGTTGGGGGCCTGTTGGGAAACAAGGTTGGATAGAGAAGAGAGAGAAGAAATGGCGCACATAGAAAAGGCATAGGATCAAGAAAATTGAGAATATCAAGAAGGAAGAGATAAGAAATAGAAGAATATGGGGGACATAAAGGAACTAGGTCTCTAAAATTCAGGAAAACCAATCAAGCATGAGCTGTATCCAGCTCAGAATGAATTGTCTCCATCTGAGCATGAGTGGGAGCCAACTCATTATGAACTAGAAAGAAAATTTGAGGTAAAAGGGAATAAAATAGAGAATTGAAATAGATTCGGAAAGAAGAGAAGAAAGAGTTTGAAGCGACAAGAAAGAGTAGAGGTGAAGCCGAAGAACCAGAAGAGTTCAGAGGATCTGTTTTTGTTGTAGGACATTTTGTTTAAATCATCCATGAAGGTAAGTAAAGCGTTGTATATTGAACACATATTGCAGTGCAACGTGCACCAAAAATGACTCAAATATAATAAACAAGCAAATGTTTGTGGACATAGCCTATGAGGGGGTGAACCACAGTAACTCTATGTCGAATTATGTTGTGGAGTGGTTATTCATGCTTGTAATTTGTTAATTCATGTCTATATTATGTTAATTCCTACTTTTTCTTTGGATGAATTCTTATCTTTACTAATAATGTTGAATGATGCATGCACAACAACGTTAAATGTATGTTTAACTTTTAAATCGTGAGACTATATACTGATAGGCACAAATAATTAAGTAATGAGGAAATATTAACTAGAATGCATTGCACAGAAGGATCTTGTAGGTATGATAGGGTGTGCCTCCCTTCTTTCCCTCACCGCTATAGAATATTGCTTCATATAGTCCCCATAAAGATACTTCTAGTGAGACTTCGCATGCTTGGAGGTGATGTCGAAAGGATCGGTATCAGTAGGGTTTCATTGGACAACTTACTTTGAACCCAGGGTATTAAACCTATCCATGTGTGCATGCCAATAGTCATTCCAACCTTGGGTAGGATCTTCTCTGTATGGAATTTTGGCTATTGATGGTGATGTACTGGTAATATCTTGGACTAAATTCTTCTAGAGCAAGGTTATTGTGTTTTCTCCCAAGTTTGGGTTTCCCAAGATAAACTCTTGTGTTCTTGTGTTGTGTACTTTTGTCTACTATGCATGGTTAATATTTCTAGATCTTGTTATTTTCTGTTGCATTGTTATAGTTGACATTTTCAACGTATAGTTATTTTATGATAATTAATGTATGAAAGTGAATCTTGTTATTAATTAGAAGGCAATAACTATCAAGAGTTGAGAATTATGTAAACACCAACAATTATCTATACAGGTCTTACTTATTTGGTGTGTAGCTGAGGAGATTGGCGTCTCCAATAGGTTGGTGCCTACACAATATCTTGCTAAGTTAGTGCTCGGTTGAGGATATTAGAATCTCTAGTAGGTTGGTGCTTATAGAATATCTTGTTGATTTGGTGCTAATATGAGGATATTGGCATCTCTAGTAGGTTGGTACCTAAAATATTTGAAATAGTATTTTGGTGTCTACAAACATTTATAAAGATAAGTTTTTTTGGTTTTATCCCACAAGGGTTTCGAAGTTAAACTATGTGTATCATGATTTCAGTTTACATGCATTTATTTTTTTAAAGTTAATGAATGTTGGTGATTTCTCTATTAAATTAAAAAATATCTTATATTGATTCACCCCACCCCCTTGCTCTCAGTATAAGTATAAGTTGAACAATTAGTATGAGAGAAAGTTCCTCCATAAAAAAATTAACCATTGGAAGGAAGATCTAGAGCACATAGAGATTGTAAAGAAGGTATCCCTACAAACATATCTCTTTTGTTCAATGGAACTAACTATGGATCATGGATTATAAGAGTGAAGACATATCTCATGGCCCTTGGTTTTGGTAAATGGGAATTAGTCACAATAGATTCTATAGATGAAGCTAGAAAGGAGTCAAGTTAATTGATACAGTACTATCGTAAGCAAGTCATCAAAGAAAGTACAAGAGTAGAGGATAGTTGGATATGCACCAATGCACATTTCAAAATCATTTTGAATTTGAAAGGATAAGACATTAATGTAATATCTTGAAAGGATGCATTCGCATTTATGTTTTGAGTTGTAATACCGATCTTGAGTGGTAGCTCTCATTTGTTTGTTGGAGGCATTTATTGTATTAAATGTAAAGTAGTTGTAGCTTTTATTTCAATTAGATATCTTAGAGTGTAGGAGGGAAAACTCTAGAAAGATCCCTCATATGTATTGTATTGTACTATTATTCTCATTGTAAGAATTAGAAAGGGATGTAGAGCAAGAGAATAAAAGAAAAGATATTGTAGAAGAGCATATAAGCATATAGTTAATGCTATAGAACCCATGTATAGATACAATTGGATTAATATAAGGAATCTTTGATCCAAATTTCATGGTGTTTATGAATTATGTTTACATCTATTGAATGGTATGTTTACAGTTAATTCCAGTCTCTATTATGCATTTGTTCCAATGATGTGTGTATGTATGATTTCATGATTGAATGTATGAAGTATTTGAGAGGGAGAGAATGAGTTTCAATTTTTTCTTGTCCTAAGAATTCCTGCAAGGAGTGCAGTGAAGGTCGCACAAAGTGTGTGTTGACAAGTTCTGAGTTTTACCTCAAACAAGCTCAGGAGAGATACCATTGTTCTCATACTAGCAGAAGTGTGAGTATAGCATAGAGCCGTGCAAGGAGTGCGTAGGTAGGTTGAAGTCTTATACGTTTCCAACCCAAGTGAAGGGTTGAAGGATTTTTGTTGCAAGGAGTGAACAGAAGAGGAAGATGTCAGATAACTAGAGGTTATCGTGAGTGCCACAAGGAGTGCATGCAAAGAACCCTTGTAATTCTTAAGTTTGCAATAGAAGCCAATCTCAAAAGGGATAGAGACTTCGAGGGATTCGAGAAAAAGAAAAAGGTTGAAGTCACCTCACAGAGGTTGACCCCAAAAGAATTGACACCAAGTACTTTGGCTTAGAGCCATTGAAAATATGAATGGACGGTGGAACTTCTTGGAGGGAGGAATACCGAAATTCTGTCAGCCATTTGATCTAGTAAACCAGCTGAGGGGATAAGGTTGATAACCTTTCAGTGCACACAAGCCCAGGAGGAATAGTATCCATTCGATATGGATTAACGAGAATCATTAATCTCTTGAGTTCAAATCTCGACATTTCGAAAGTCGGGAGTTGGAACATTGGGATTGCATTACATAAACAATCCCGACATCGAGAAATGAAAAGTCACGATGCGATCGTGGTCATCGATCAGGGAGAAGGCATAGGACCATTAGATCTGGTCCTGGGGAGAGGTCCCACATCGGGTTTCGAGGTTTTGTGGATGTGGAGTGTTGGGGTTGTATCATGCCAATACCCCTGAATTCGTGATTCACGAAATACCTTTTCGGATAAAGGTTGTGGTCACATTGGTTGGTCACGTGGGTAAGAGTTCACACCTAGTGCTTGTTTTCACAGGCGTAGCTCCTAAGAAGGACCTGTGGTTACAAGTGTGAAGATTCCAGCTGGGAATTGAAGAGCCTTTTCATATCAAGCGGAGATTAAGAACGATCCTTAGTTTGGGAGGTCAAGCAGAACCTATTGAGGTAGGGGTGTTGCACCAAGTGGTATCAGAGCACATATTTTGAATCTTTGTAGTAAAGAGCATATTTGAACAATGTCACCCAGAAGACGTCAAGACAGACCAATGCTCGATCCAACCATGGAAAGGGAAATGAGAGAACTTCGTGCTCGATTATATGCTATGGAGATAGCACAGATATGAGCTACTAATATAGGAGATGTCAGTAAAAATGAGGCTAGGGATGAAGAAGAAGTTGTAGCCGAAGATGCTGCAGAAGAACGTATATTCAGATATGTTGTAAGAATAGGCGCCAGAGAAAAAATGGACATCTCGATGTATGAAGGCAACTTAGATGTTGAGGAAATTCTAGATTGGTTTAGAGCTCTGGATAAATACTTCTATTATGAAGATATTGAAGAAGATAGGAAAGAAAAACATGTTGTCACTAGATTGAAAGGGAATGCAACACTTTGGTGGGATGAACTGCAGGTTGATAGGCATTGCAAAGGAAAGAAAAGAATCAAAAGATGGGATAGGATGGTCGCAATAATGAAAGCCAAGTTTATACCCAGAGACTATCAAATTAACCTATTTCAAATAATGTGGAATTTGAGATAGAAGGGGATGACAGTGAAGGAATACATTGAAGAGTTTTACCGACTGAATATCAGAGTTGGTCATCGTCAGAGTGATGATGAAAATGTCACCAGATACATGAATGGTATGAGATATGACATTCAGGATGAGATGAGCATGGTGAAAATCATAAATGTGGAAGATGCTTATCAGATTTCTCTAAAGGAAGAAGAAAAATTGGCCCGAAAGAAAGGTCAAAGGGGTAGAGGTAGAAGTCAGAGAAGAGGTAAATAAATTTCCCAGGATAGAGTGCAGAATCCCAAGGATGAATAAAATAAACCTCATAATCACCCAGAAAGAGGAGGAATCTAATAGAGAGGATAGTATGCCGATAAGAACACTTTTCCACGAGCAAGAGATAGAGGAGGTGAAATAAAGTGTTTTGTTTGTGGAAAGATCATACACAAATCTTTTGAATGCCCTAATAGAAAAAGAGATGGAGAAGGTGAAGCTCACATTTCAGAAGTGTAAAGGTGAAATGTTGAGGTAGAAGATGTAGAAGGCGAAAGATCCTTAATGATGAGGAAAATTCTCTTGAAGCCAAAGAAAGAGATGGAGAATCCATTCCAGAGGAACAATTTGTTTAGAACTTCTTGCAAGACCAAGGATAGGGTATGTAAGGTGATAGTGGACAATGGAAGCATAGATAATATAGTATCCACATAAATGGTGGAGAAGATGGAATTGGAGACAGTTGCACATCTGAGCCCATATAAAGTCTCTTGGTTGCAAAAAGGACATCAGGTAATTGTCACTAAACAATGTTTAGTTGAATTTAAAATAGGGGGATATAGAGATGAGATTTTGTGTGATGTTATTCCCATGGATGTATGTCATATTTTGTTGGGGATACCATGGAAATATGACATAAATGTTTTTCATGATGGGAGAAATAACACATACACCTTAGAGAAGAATGGTAGGACACATATGTTGCTGCCAATTGAAGACAGGAAGGTGAAATTGGAAGCAAGCAAAACTATACTTCTCATGAATGGGAAGGAAATTCTTGATGAAATCAAGAAAGAAGATGTTGGCACAAGGGCAGACCCAGGGTTCAGCTCCAAGAGCGTACCAACAAGCCCTAACTACTATCCCTTTCGACAACACTTGCAACGCAGATGCAGTCTCATCCGAAGAAGTTATGAGGGGGTTGCAGGACAGAGATGTCTACAACCAAAGGGAATATCAAGTGGATCTAACACAATAACAACACAACATTCATAAACCACTTATTATCTTAGATATACTCTACCCATCTACTTATTATATCTAAAGCAGTAATGCAATCATAGTATATCAATGACAGAGATAAAATACCAATCACACACAACACAAGATATACCTGGTTCACCCTCTCTCTAGGGATACGTCCATAGAACTGTGCTATATTATATTTAAGTAAATCATACAGTTCTTATTTGTGCTCTTAGCAAGAAGATCTTCTCTCTTCTCCTTCATTTCTCTCACCTCCCTCTACACTCAGTTGTAGGGTTGATCTTCGCACCTAGTTGAAGATCTTACAATCCAAAAGGATCTTGTACTCAACACTTATCTCTCACATAATACTCCTCTCTCAACCAACTCAATACCAATAGAAACAATAACAAGATTATCGTACCAACCCAAAGTACCAACCTGACCCAGGTCCTTTAGACCTTTATTTATACATTACAATAGCTCATCGACAACCTTAGGCAAAAACCTAGGTGTCCAAAACCCTAGATACCAAAACCCTAGATGTCTAAAACCCTAGATCAACTTGAACCACATTTCCAGGGCTTCACCAGCCTGTCTTTCCTTTATTCTCATGTAGTGCTCCAAAGCATCCATCGGTGGATTTTTCCACTTGCTGAATTGTCCACAATCCTTCTTCCTTGCTTATCTGTCATCCCTGATCTCCTCGTCCAACGAATTTCTTTCTCGGGATTTGCTCCATCTTTTCTGCTCTTTTGTTCACTTCGACCTAATAATAGACACTGTGTCTTCCATGAAGTTTTCATTTTCCTTTTCTTCCTTGATTCTTCGAATACTTCCATAACCAAGGGCCAGCAGGCCCCCAACACTCACCTGTGACTCGTCTCGAGGCACTTTAGATCTGAGATTCTTGTTTTACTTTGATTCTTGACTGCGCAATGCAACCTCTATTTTCTGCTCGATGCCTCCTCTTTTCCCTTGTGAAGATTGTCTTTTTTGTTTCTAGTACCCAGTTTCAAATGCACTTGGTACCTATACCCTTTTCTTCATGCCTTCATTGAGAGCTCTGAGGCAGCTAGTTTTCATAGTACAACTTCAGTTACGTAGCTCCTCCTTATGTAACCTTCCTTCCATTCACCAAACCTTCCTTCCATTCTCCATTCAATGTTTTCAGTTACATAGCTCCTCCTTATGTAACATAAGTGATCTCGTATGGCCCTAGCCAATGCATTCTGAACTTCCCATGATGTTTTATGAACTTGCTGTCATATACCAGTACTAGATCACCTTGTTTGAATGCCTTCTTCTTGATGTGCCTATCATGATAGGCCTTCTCTCTTTCCTTCTGAACCTACTAATGGAATCCTGCAATGAATCTGTGTTCTTCCAATTCAACCAATTGTGCAAGCCTCTCTTGGACAACGTGAGGATCATCCATATCTGTAAAGGCAACAATTCTTAGGCTTGGTACCAGATATTCCATTGGAACAATAGCTTCAAGACCATATACCAACTTGAAGGGGGTCTGCATTGTTAGTTTCTTGCAAGTGGTTCTATAGACCCATAATACTGTTGGTACTCTCAAATCCCAATCATCCTTGTTCACACTGCAAATATTTGTGAGCACTGTCTCCAAGATCTTGTTGAATGCTTCAACTATCCCATTTTCTTGTGGATGGTATGGTGTGCTCTTCTGATGGTGGACTACAAATTCTTTGGTCAAGGATTCAACTATCTTATTGATGAAATGTGTACCTTGATCACTCATAAGGATATTTGGGCATCCAAACCTGGTTATGATTTCATCAAATATGAATCGCGCAACTATGGTTTCACTACAATCATTGGCTTATCTTGCTTCGGCCCATCTAGTCAAGTATTTTGGTGTTGTAATTATATACCTTGCTCCTGTACGCTTTTCTGTGGATTTATAGGTCCAACAAAGTCAATGGCCCATTTCTCAAATGCGTGTAGGGTCAGTTGTGGTGATAATGGCATTTCATCTCTTCTGGATGGTTTCCCATTCCTCTATCATGCATCATAGGCTCTGGAATAGTCTTTAGCATCTCTGTGTAAGGCAAGCCACCAAAGGCCAGCTCTAAGAACCTTCTGCGTAGTTTCTTTTCCTGCATAATGTCCTCCTGCGATGTCTTCATGAGATTCTTCAAGGATCAGTGGTCGTTCTGCCTCCATAACACATCTTCTCAATATCTCATCAGGTCCCATATTGTATAAATGTCCAGCTATAAGTGAGAAATCTGCAGCGCACACTACTAGTTTTTTCTTCTGAGGAATTGTGTACTCACTAGGTTCCATTCTTGCTGATAGAAACTGGGCTATCTCTGCGAAGTGGTCATTGATATTTCTAATGGCTAGTATCTGTTCATCTGATAGTGTAGCCTCCAAACTGGTTGGTTCTTCACCATGTTCCAACCTTGATAAGTGGTCAGGACCTTTTTTCATTCTCCCTGGATTTACTATGATCTCAAAATAATATTCTTGAAATAGAAGCAGCCATGTGCATATCCTTCCCCCCAACATTAGCTTGTTGACTAGGTATTTCAGCACAGAGTGATCAATAAACATTTTAATGTGTCCTCCCAACAAGTAGTGGCGAAATTTCTACAATGCATATACCATGGCTAACCCTTCTCACTCAGTGGTGGTGTAATTAATCTCAGTAGTGAATAACTTCCTGCTAGAAAAGGATAACATGTGGTCAATATATCCTTCTCCAAGCTGTGCTAACACAGCTCCTAAAGCAATGGAAGATGCATCGACATGCACATGAAACTCCTTGGTTCAATCTGGGAAAACCAGAATGGACGCAGTAACCATTTTCTGTTTCAGTTTGTCGAAGCTCTGCTGGCATTCCTCTGTCCAACTAAACTGACAATCCTTCTTCAACATTTTTTCCATGGGTGTTGCAATCTGAGCATATCCCTTAATGAAATTTTTGTAATATCCTGTGTGTCTCAACGCAGTGCGCAGCTGTTTAACAGAAGTAGGAGGGGGTAGATCAACTATAATAGACATTTTGGATGGATCTACTAGCAATCCTTTCTTACATACAATATGACCTAACATAACTCCAAATGGTGAAAAGAAAATGCATTTATTCAGGTTTAAAGAAATTTGACACTTCCTGCATTTATCCAACATTAGCCTTATATATTCAATATGATTTTTCAATAAGCTAAAAATAGTCCAATCATCAAAGTATGCTTCTAAAAATTTATGAAGAAATTCCTTGAATGCTTCAACCACCACCCTGGAAACTATGGCTGGGGAATTCTTCAATCCGAATGGAATCACTGTATATTGGTAGGATCCCCATTCTGTTGCAAATGTGGTCTTATGGTGATCTTCCTTGGCAATTCAAATCTGATGGTATCTTGAAAATCCATCTGTAAAAGAATA